>JBAMAW010001429.1:0-12652 GCA_037043295.1 Amiota minor | reverse complement strand
CTTAATTTCAATAAATCTTAGTACGGAAGCTGTAATTCTTTCTAGGTTTTGAATGCATGAGTATTTTGGCAATTATTCGTAAATTATTGTTTTTGTTTTTGTTTATAATTATAGTATTCATCATTATATTTTTATCAATTAACTGCTGCTTGGGCCAATACTCTTTTGGTTGAGCTAGCCATTTCGTCCCATTCTACCAAAGATTTTGTAGGACATATACCCCTGGAAGCTATATCTGCTAGGTTATAATCAGATTTTACATAATACCATTGGGTATTCTTTAATTTCCGAATGTCGTCTGTTCTACGTCTGATAAATTTGTCATTATTGTTTGCATTATTAGTCCATGCTAGTGTAATGGTTGAATCACTCCAGGCAACACTTTCTGATATATTAGAAATTGATTCTTTTGTTCTTTGTATTAATTTGCCTAAAAGATGGGCTGCGCAAAGTTCTAACTTAGGGATAGTGTTCTTATTTTTCTTATGGTTGACTCTACTTTTACTTGCTATAACTGCTGCAAATGCTTTCCGGATGCTCCACCTTAGAATTCTTATGTTCTCTAGTGTCACAAGTTTTCCATTCGTTCAAGTCCTTAAGAGATCATTCTTGATCCCAATTTTTTTCTGCCAGCCATAGTTATTGCATGAATATTTTTCCAACGATGGTGACTGGGGACAACCAATCTAATGGGTCATAAATTTTGGCTAGTGTTGATAATGCTCGTCTTTTACTTATCTTTTTTAAAGTCAATCGTGGCAGTTTTAAAAAAGTAAGTAAAAGACGAGCATTATCAACACTAGCCAAAATTTATGACCCATTAGATTGGTTGTCCCCAGTCACCATCGTTGGAAAAATATTCATGCAATAACTATGGCTGGCAGAAAAAAATTGGGATCAAGAATGATCTCTTAAGGACTTGAACGAATGGAAAACTTGTGACACTAGAGAACATAAGAATTCTAAGTTGGAGCATCCGGAAAGCATTTGCAGCAGTTATAGCAAGTAAAAGTAGAGTCAACCATAAGAAAAATAAGAACACTATCCCTAAGTTAGAACTTTGCGCAGCCCATCTTTTAGGCAAATTAATACAAAGAACAAAAGAATCAATTTCTAATATATCAGAAAGTGTTGCCTGGAGTGATTCAACCATTACACTAGCATGGACTAATAATGCAAACAATAATGACAAATTTATCAGACGTAGAACAGACGACATTCGGAAATTAAAGAATACCCAATGGTATTATGTAAAATCTGATTATAACCTAGCAGATATAGCTTCCAGGGGTATATGTCCTACAAAATCTTTGGTAGAATGGGACGAAATGGCTAGCTCAACCAAAAGAGTATTGGCCCAAGCAGCAGTTAATTGATAAAAATATAATGATGAATACTATAATTATAAACAAAAACAAAAACAATAATTTACGAATAATTGCCAAAATACTCATGCATTCAAAACCTAGAAGGAATTAAAGCTTCTTTACTAAGATTTATTGAAATTAAGGTTAAAAAGAAGTCGTATTCGCGTGACCTCATAGTAAATGAAATCAAAAGAGCAAAATCGTTAATTATTAAAACACAACAACGACACCAATTTTTGTCCGAAATAATAAATGGGAATGAAATTCATTCAAAAAGTAAAATATTAAGCGTGAATCCTCGGTAGAATCCATCTACTAGATGGGTAATATTCATTATGTGACAACAAGGTGGTTCATATTATCGGTAAATGCTAGTAGATAGGTAATATTCATTCCGTGACAAATGGAGGATACTTTTTAATTCAGGTCAATAGCGCTAGTAGATGGGTAATATTCATTCTGTGAAAAAGAGGGCATTTTGAGAATTCTGGTAAGATTGTTTTGAGAATTTTATGAAGATCTGCTATAACATTGATATATTTATTTTTTTTTTTCTTTAGATTTCAGTAGGGCTTCCCAAAGCAGCCCCAACAGAATCTGCTACACATAAATGTGTGATAAAAAAATAATTTGAACCCGTTTGCTTTATTATAGAACATGTAAGGACATGAAAAATTCAACATTTACATCACCATGTTCCTTCGATTTCTTCGATTGGACAGTAAATCTATTATAAATGCATTTAGCATATGTTTGCAATTAAATCTAAACTGAGTAAATTCTTCGTATCTGTATTAAGTCCAAGGCTGTGTGAAAACTCACAGCAATATCTTAACATAGGCTGTGTTTGTATATTCAGTCATTTATGTTTCCACATGCAGCCGCTCTTTATCCTATTTTATATACTACGATGCTTGGATCGAACAATGTTGGTAAGGTAAGTAAAATACTGATTCTTTGGTTAGGTTAGGTTATGTTATACAGGCCACACGCGACTACGAGGAAAACAGGAGGGAAGGAGATGATGGGACAGGAAAATAGGAATGGGAATATGAAAAACGGGATATACTTATGGTCGTGCTGGCTGGTAAAACCAACTTGAAGAATCAACAAAACAAGCAAGATCCCCAGTGGGACTCTCGCCACACTACCCAAGTCCTCAAAATAGAGTCTTCTATGAAAGCGGCATCGCCTTCTGAGTAGTGCAGGACAGTCACACAGGAGGTTCTGAATGATTCCTTGTTCTTCCTCGTTTTGGCAGCTACGACAGAAGTCTTTGTGAGGAACGTGCAACCTCTGAGCCAATCGCCCAATTGCACAATACCCCGTTACAACCCCTGTCATCATCCGAATCCTTTTCTTGTTTAAGTGTAGGAGTTCGAATGTCTTTTTGGACTGATAGGACGGCCGGAGCAATAGAGCACCTTGGCTCGTTCACCCACCTCGTCTCTGCTCATGCAGGGGTCTGCTTTCGCTTTTAATTACCCGTGATATGGGAAAGCAGATCTCCTTCTGGCACACTCATCCGCCATATCATTTCCTAAAAAACCATAATGGCCAGGCATGGAGATAACCTATTTCTGTTTGGGGCCGTCTATCTAAATTAAGAGCCTCAACCGTGCTACTGATGATTTTACTCTTAATACTATGGGTCGACAGAGCCTTAATAACAGTCTGGCTGTCAACATAGATCGATGCGTTCCTAGGGGTTTCTTCCAAGGTGTTAATCAACATTGCCGCTCGCCAGATCGCATGGATCTCCGGCTGAAACACGCTACTTCAATCAGTTAGACGAAAGGAAAATTGCGCTGTCAGCTCCTCCGAAAAAATGCCCGCGCCTGTACCTTCTTCCGTCCTGGAGCCGTCTGTGTAGATTGAAAGCCAGTCTTCGCGTTATCCTTTCTCCAATCATTTCTCTCCGGGAATCTAATAAAAAAATACTTTCCCCATTTTAGTTCTGGCTCAGAGTAGTCACTTTCTTGCAAAATGGTGCTATGGCCCGTTACGCAGGCTTGAGATGGTTCAGTTCCCGAAGTCTAACTGCAACTCCTGCGGCCACGTATTTACTTGAGATACAAAATAAACTAAAGCTCCATAGGTTACGATAGGTCTAAAAACTGCAGTATAAAATCAATGAATAATATACGGCTGAAGACCCCACCTTCTCCCAATCATTCTTTTACATACGTCAAAAGCGCCTAAAGCCTTTTTCATTCTTTCCTCTGCGTTTCTCTTCCACGAGAGCTTTGAGTCCAGAAATATCCCAAGATATTTGGCTTCCCTTGATAACATAAGCTGCGATTTACCTAGATATGGTAATCTGAAGCAAGGTACTTTATATCTTCTTGTGAACATTACCAGCTCGGTCTTCTCCGGATTAACCCGAAGACCATTCTGATGAGCCCACCCCCAAGTAACGTTTAAAAAGGATTCCAACAGTTCGCTGATTATGGATAGATATCTCCCCGATACCATTAGAACCAGATCTATACTCTACAACACTCCGGCTTTAGGATTAATAGGTTTTTAAAAACTAGATTCCACAGAATAGGGGATATTACCCCTCCTTGCGGAATGCCTTTCTTAACCATCCTCCTTATAGTTGCAGGGCCCAGATCGGAGTTTATGACCCGACAGCTTAGCATGTTGATAAGCCAGCTAGTAATCGCCGGATGTAAATCAATATTTTCAAGCGATGCCGAAATTGATTCGACTCTGAATCCCTCGATATCAAGGAAATTCGCCAACGTAAATTCTTTCCTTTGGAGGACTTTTTCAGTGTGCCCCACGATATCATGCATTTGGATTGAGCTTACCTCTAAGGTATAGATCTAGTAATCTCTCCATTGATTTCAGTAAAAACGATGAGAAACTAATAGGTCGAAGGTTCTTTGATGAGATGTGGTTTATCTTTCCTGCCTTGGGAATAAATACCACCCTCACTTCCCTCCATTTAATTGGGATGTACCCCGTAATGAGACACCAAAAGGTCCCGGTGATTTATGTGGCTGGAAAGACCTAATAGCCCACAGGATTTTATCCTTTGTGAAAAGTCATTTAGAGATTCGCTATCGCTTAACTCGCCCAGGCCTCAAACCTCTGGTACTGAGGACACTATCCCAATCCTCCACACCAGTATTAGAGCAACCTGGAAAGTGAGCGTCAATGAGCATCTCCAAAGACTCCTTGCTATCGGCAGCAAAAGTACCGTTCCCGCTGCACAGAAAGCCTGGTACCACTCGTTCTATTGCTAGCACCCGTGGAAGTCTTGAAGTTTCTGTGGTGTCAGTAATATCCTCGCAGAAAACCGTCCAAGAATCTTTTTTTGCTTTTCTACAAGCCCTATTGAGCTTCTTGAAACCGACAAGATACGAGTCCCAGTCTAGCTGGCGATTATTCCATTTTACCTTTGCTCTTGAAAAGCCTTCTTGCTTCCCGCTTAAGTTGCTCGAGTTCCGGTGTCCACTTTGGAGGACGGCTAATACGCCAGCTCTTGAGAAAAGCTGTTCCTAGCATATCCATGACGATCTGAGACGATTCCTCCAGAATGCCTGACTCCAAGATGTGACCACGCTGAAGAAGGCCTCCTAGTTCGCTCTTTTCGTTGCGCCAACTTATACCAAAGCATATTTTAATCTGTTCCGAGAACGACCACTTTCCAGAAACATGCCAGTTGGGAACAGTCAGGGAGTCACTGTTTGAAGCCAGGGTTATGTCAAAACCTCTGCCCGATTCTTGTTGTGAAAAGTGAGGTCATTGCCCCCTTACAAACAACAAGATGAATAGACAGAATGTAATCAAACAGTATTTCCTCCACCTGTTGGCATTCATGCTCCCCCAGAGGGCATGATGGGCAGTTGCATCACTTCTCACAACCACATCGATTTCCTCGTTCTTCGCATGCGGAACGAGGGCTTTGATGTTTACCATTGGAAGATCAACCTCTTCGTATGGAAGGTAACCAGAAGCGAGGTAAAGACCCTTACCGTTCCTTCTCTCACAAACCACTACTATGAGGTGAGGTACGAGAAGAGAAAAGAACATTAATACTATCTCTTACCACGGTACAGGTTCTTGACTTACGCATGATATGTGGGGAGAAGAGATGGTATCCGCGACGACACAGGCTTCGAACTCTATCACATAAGATCTAGGTTTCCTGTACGAGTGTCATGTTAAACCTCTTATCCTCCATACACCGTAGCAGATCCTCAGAGTGGACTCTGGAGTGATGCAGATTAATCTGCACCAACCTAATTCCCTCCTTTTGTCCTGACATCTTGGTCTCAGACTGCCGCGCCCCAGTTTTAGCTGGAACTGATTATTTAGGACAAGAGTCCTGACCTCTAGACTATTGCTGAACCAGATATCCTTACGGTTGTCCTTATCGCGAGCTCGCCCTCTAAAGAAAGCTCAGTCATCAATACCCAATTCCAGATTTTGGGCTTTTATGAGGCTCAGCGTGGTTGCACCCTCGATATTAGAAGGCGGTACCAAAACCTTCATGATATCCCTCACTGAAATCTGGATCGTCAATGTCCATTCCAACTTTGCACACGGCCGCAGCTCACCAACGCCGCGTATTAAGGAACCGCAGGGATTCCTCATTAGGACAGGCTACGACCTTGCCGAATTAAACTCCCAAATTTGGAAATGAATGAGTTCAGCTTTTGCACAATCCCATAATTTATGCCCCTTAGAATGACTGTTTCCAGAATTAGCTAATTAAGGGTAGAGAGCTTCCTTCCGGGTTGCCTCTGTCAATAATCGCCACCTGGAATTCAGGCTTAAGCTGGCCAAAGTTTCCTCTGGCCTTTTACGCTTCTTCTCCGATACCTTCACTGAGCCACCAGGCCCTTGCCTCGTGTTCTAGCTAGTGCAGCCCTGCTTGACATCCACAGATTTCGTGTGCAGAGCTGTTTTAGACCGAATGGCCTCAGCAGGTGCGATCTTCTTAGGTGCCCTTAAGATATTCCTGCGCTTATCGATCCCCTTAGATAACGTGCCGGTAAGCGGCGCTGCACCCAAAGGAGCCTTGGCAGATGCCTTACCTGGTTCCGACACCTAAAGAACGGACACCGCACCAGGAATGGCTTTCAAAGGCCCGATTTTGATATCGATTCATTCTTCCTCCGATTCAGTCGATATATTGTTATCCAGAGCTAGATTAAAATTTCTAATTTCAAGCAGTTATTGCAAGAAAAAGGTGAGAAGTACATGATTATAGAGAAAAGCATACTTGACAGGTAACATAATATAAAGAGAAAACTAAGTGAAAATGAAAATAATAAAGTAAAAAATAAATATAGAATAAAGTAATAAAATAATATATAATAATAAAATAATAATACAAACATAATTAGATTATACAATAAAAGAAAATCAATACATTAAGAATTTTAAACAAAAATGAGAAGGTATCGAAAATAGTACAAGTAGCACCATTCATTCAATAAATCTTGTGAGTAACAGACTAATTGTTTATGATGGTTATAAGTGCCGACAGCCCCGGATTTAAGAGAGGCAAACCAGGGCACTCGCCCCGGGCGGCAGATTCAGGGGGAGCCGAATTCATAACATAATATTATTGAAAATTAATGGAAATGTTCCAAAAAGAGCGTAGGATACGGAAGCCTGCTTGGATCACGGTCGACTTGTAAGAAAAAGGCGCCACACAGGCCCACACCACAAGTGAACTTATGCACCAGTGCACTAGTGAACTTTTGGACTTAAGATGCCGATTTGAGATTTGCCTTGTCAACAATTGGCGACTTTTTAATGATTGATAAAATTAATTTCGAACATTTTATTTTAACTAATTTTTCTATTATAATTAAAAATTAATTCGACCCTTTATACACAATTAAAGACAGGTACACAAGTCTGACTACATTTGAAATTGTGTCTTGAGTAGCCGTTGTTGCAATACACATGGGTACCAGCCTTTCAAAATCGCATCAGATTATTTGCAACCTCTAATGGCGGGAATTTTAATTTAAACTTATTTTTTTCAAACCTATTTTTTTAACTCTTCGGAGAACAAAATTAACAAAAGGTAGAAGTCCCGTTTCTACGTAATTACCAAAAAAAAATATTTCAAATGGTTTTTGAAGAAACCTATGGAAAAAAAAATATATTGTTGAAGAATTTATCGATGATGATATTAATGATATGTTTTTTAAATGATTTGTTATTCTTAAGTATTTACAAAATCAATATGGGTCTTCACTCAAACGTGTATTTGCTGCGTATATTGTTTAAACTGATTTTAACGAATTCCAGACAAAAAAAGTTTCAACAATTGCTTAAACATAATCTACGATTGAGTAGGTTAAATCAAGTGGTATACTGCTTATTTGCTTATGTTGAAAAATATGTTAGAACATGTTTGAAAGTTACAATGCAACATGTATGATCATTTAGTTTTGTTATTTCTTTATTTCCTTTTTTTACCCTTATGAATGAATTATTTTTTTTTGTCGCTAATAAACTATCCTCGCAACAGGTTATGGGCCCAGGCCCATATCACTATGTTATATAACGTAGAAAAACTGGAGGAAGGGAATTATGATACCTGGAGTGTCCAGATGCGTAGTGTCCTAGTACTTTCGGAGCTATGGGGCGTGGTAAAAGGAGCGATCAAGGAGGACGGTATTTCCGAGGGAATTAATTGGATTAACATGGACCAAAAGGCGCTGGCCATGATAATCATCAGTGTGAAGCCAACACAGCTGGGTTATGTCAAGCACACCCTCACATCCAATGAGGTGCGGACCAGCACGCAAAGTGTCACTGTACAAATAGCTGCTGGGTCTATGGATGGCGGATGGTCAAGGTGTGAGTGGTTACTTGAACCAATTTGTGGAGATCATCGATCAACCTGGAACAATAGGAATAGAGATGAACGATGAGCTACGAGCCATCATTCTGTTGTCTAGTCTGCCAAGTGATTACGAAAACTTTGTTGTCGCCATTGCGACGCGTGATGTTTTGCCAGCATTCGACATTCTTTGTATTAAGTTGAAGGAAGAAGGGGAACGGAAGGGCAGTCTGCATGTGAAGGAGAATGCTCAAGCATTTGCACCTGCATCAGTTCATCAACCACATAACACACAAGCAAAGAGGTATAACAAAAACGTTATTTGTTAGAAGTATGGTGAAAAAAAGGAGCAACAAAAGCAAAGCAGTCTGTTAGGTATGTTGGATGCCGTTAGTTTTGATCGTTCGATGTGGTGTCTAGACAGTGGCGCGACTAGTCATTTGTGCTGTGATAGAAAATTGTTCACGAAATTTGAAAAACACACAGAAATGATTGGTTTGGCTGATGCTGGTTTCTTACGAGCAAAAGGAAAAGGCGAAGTAAAACTACAAACAGATTTTGGTGTATTGAAATTGATCAATGTGTTGTTTGTGCCAAGTATGAAAGGAAATTTCGTGTCTGTGAGTCAAGCAGTTGAAAACTGCAACCGTTTTCGTTTTGTTCGTTTTGAGAGCGATTGTGCCAAGGTTGTGCATATTGAAAGTCCAGAAAGCTGGTAGCCTGTACATGTTTGATGGAAAGCGAAATGAGTGTTTTGCTGCAATTGGAACCGACGGAACCTTGTGGCACAAAAGGTATGGTCATTTGAACTACAATAGTTTAATGGAAGCTGCTAAGAAGAATATGGTGAAAGGATTGGAAAAGGTAAATTTTTCACCTACGATGGCCTGTAACACATGTATGGTCAGCAAAATACATGTGCAACCTTTCCCAAATGCAACTGACAACCGTGCGACCGAGTTGTTGGAGTTGGTGCACACTGATGTGTGTGGTCCGTTTATTGACGACAAATCCAGATGCATATTTGTATATTTCTTAAAACGTAAGGATGAGGTTTTTGAGAAGTATGTCGATTTTAAGTCATCTAAGAGTTTTTGGTTCCGTTGCAGTGGCGCTTGACAAAGGTCACCACAAGAGCAAGTTTCAACCAAAAGGCCAAGAGTATCGTATGGTTGGGTATTCGAGATCAGCCAAGGCGTATCGGTTGTATGATACTGAAAAGAGGTAAGTTGTCGAGAAACGCGATGTTATGTTTGATGAGTGTAGCAGTGAGCAACAGGCAGATGGCGGGCGTATTACTTTTGACTTGTCAATGAACAAAAGTGATGATGAAATGACAACGGTCATTAGCAATGTTGTTGAACATGCCAGTGAAGCTGAGGATGTCGTTGGCAACGACGTGGACTCTTGTGGCAGCAGCGAAAGGAACTGCACTGATGATTATGAAAGTGGAGAAGAACCAGCTGAAGAAGATGGATCAACGGAGCGTGTAGGCCCCGGTAGGCCCAGATTGCTTCGAACAGGACAGCCAGGTCGTCTGCGGAAGCAATACAGCATAATTGGTACCTTGGTTGCTAGGGACGTATCGATTTCATCGTCGTACAATGAAGCAATCAACAGTGAGCATGCATCAGAGTGGCGTGATGCAATGCAGAAGGAGTATGATGCATTGATGATAAATCAAACCTGGGTGCTAACCGAATTACCAAGGAATGAGAAAGCTGTTGGCTGCAAATGGGTGTACAGTCTAAAACGGGACGCAGACGGCAAGGTGGAACGTTTCTAGGCACGATTGGTTGCGAAGGGATGCTCGCAACAGTACGGCGTTAACTACGTTGAAACATTTGCACCTATGTGTCGGCTGGAGAGCATGCGGTTGGTATTAGCAATGGCTGCTGAATTAAAACTGTACCTGCATCAGATGGATGTGTGCACAGCATATCTTAATAGTGATCTTAAGGATACTGTGTATATGAGACAACCAGAGTGATATGCAGATGACAGGCAGCCAGGAAAAGTTCTGTTATTGAAGAAGGCCATATACGGGTTGAAGCAGTCAGGAAGAGATTGGAACTCCAAGCTTGATGGTGTTTTACGCGGTATTGCTTTTTGTCCGCTAGACAACGAGCCATGCTTATATAGACAACAGAAAGGAGGTAATCTATCACTAATACTGATTTATGTTGATGATCTAATTATAACATGTAAGTCAAAACAATACTTAGTTAACATTAAGGCAGCAATACGTAATCTTCTGCTATATGCTTTGCCATCAGGGTGGTGTGTAGCGTAGAAGGAGTAGCCCGGGATCTCGAATTTATATCTATTTGTAAGGTCCGCTTAAGAGAGCAATAAAACATCAGTTTTTTTCTCGGATACGTATTTTATGAGCTCAAGCTTGTGTTTCGATACGCCGTTTGCGTTCCAGGAAGTTGTTTTGAACGAAGGCATTTTAAGTATAGAGTTTTTCTAAGATTAGAGCTTGCGTTTTTAATATCACTTGAAGCATGTTTTGCATTAATAATGTAGTCTGGGACATACATTGTATAAATTGTCTCGGTCTGGTTTTTCAGTTTTTTAAAAACTTGGACAGCCTCTTTAATTAGCAGTGTGATTACCCCAGCAGTTACTACATTTTTTTGATGTTGTGTCCGTTTTGTTTACAGTGCATTTTGAAGACTCGTGATGGTCACCACACGATACACAAACAGAAGGTAGGGCACAATACGATTACGTGTGCCCAATTTCCTGACAGTTTGTATACTGCAAAAAAAAAAAAAAAAAAAAAAAAATCCTTTACAGTGATTCTGCGGTGAAGCAAGTATTGGAAGTTGTATATTGGGTGAATATTGCTTTCTTTCTCTGGTTGCGCTACCTGTTGATCTTCTACGTCGATGGGATCATTATCGCTGCTAAGAGCTTCAAATCTGTTTCCTTTCAAAACGTTGGGCTCGTTGGTTGGCGTAGAAGAGGTATTCGATCTCTTAGATTTGTTACCAGAGTAAGGTTTATGCGGACAGAGTTTCCGTTTCATCTGCACATAGCTGAACAATTCCAGTCTGTACTGCCGAACTGTTTCATTTTGCGGTCTCCTTCTTGTGCGGGATAAACCTGATTCCGTTATTTGACTGCCGTACAGGGCATTCTGGTGACTCATTGAACAGATGTGACGTGCTGCTATAAAGAGGAACAGAGTTAGCACTATAGGTCGTTGCAGTGACCAATGGTGAAATGGAACAGGTAGTTGATGTTGCTATTGATGCAACCGTTGTAGTAGCGGTTGTTGATGTTGTTGTGGAAGGCATTGTACAGAGCATCACAGGTGAGAGCACACTGCGAACGTCATGAGGTTTCATTGTTTGTGTTATAGCTTGTGATGTCGTTTGCGTTGTTGTCTGCATTGTTGTTTGCGTTGTTGTCCGTTTGCTGGGCGGAGCTTGCTTCTAATGACTGCGAGCGGATTGTGAAATACCCGCAGTTGGAGAACCTACGCTCAAACTGAGGAGCGTCAGTTCCACTCATCAGCGACACTGCACACGTTCGACTTGTTGTTGTTCCACTTATTAATCCAATATTGTATTGAGGACAATTCATACCACAAATTGGCCACGGATTCAAAATACCGTTGCACTTTTCGTTGTTATTGTATATTTTTGTTTTTGGTGTAATGCTTGTTTTATTTTTTTTTATTTTTATGTATATAGTGGCTCTACATCGACAGAGCAACAAGCCGCAGCACCAAAAACTGCACAAGATGTCAATAACCGAGACCGGTGGACTACCATACAAACGAATATCGCCGTGGTAAATGGTTTGGTAAAAGTAGCTGGTGCATCTAGATCTCAATGATCAAGGAGAGGTTACCTATGCATGACTTGAGTTTCCGGATATAGCTAATACTGGGGAAAACGTTCGGAAAAAGGCCACGAAACAGTAAATAATAAAAATAAAACGGATGTACCAATCGACAGAAGAACATCAACAATAGCTCTCAATAATAAAATAAAAATATTAAACCAAATTGATCACTTTTGCCATAAGTGTGTGCTTGCACGACAACCATCCACAAATCTCAGGAAACTATGTATTCTAAAGTTTTGTACGAATGCGACAAAAAATATTTGTAATCATTAGTTTATGTGCTCTGTGACGTGTCACCAGTATTGAAGGGTTATAGATTACAACGGATGGAGGTGATTTAACATTTTATCAGGGCGTAGAGTATCCTTGAAGTATGTCTCATTTTAATTCAGGAAACTTGCACTGAATATACTGTAAACCTTGGATAAAACAAAACTTTATTTTATGACTTAGAGGAGTGGATAATTTTTATACCCTTAATTGTCAGAGCTTCCGATCTACGAGACGTTGTCATAAAAAATAAATAATGTACTTTTGTCATAACCGTGTATAAACAATGACGACGATATCAACATACCAAGCTTTAATTGAGTCATTATATATA
>JBAMAW010001428.1:0-32916 GCA_037043295.1 Amiota minor | reverse complement strand
GCCAGTGTATGTAAATATGTTAACAAGGAAGTGATGAAGCTACGGGTTTACCAATAATAATTATGATGAAGTTGCAAGTTTTCAATCTGGCCGTTATATTAGCTCATCTGAGGCAGTTTGGCGTATTTTATGCTTTCCGATTCACGAAAGATATCCACCCGTAATTCTTCTGGATGTACATCTTGAAGGGGGACAAAGGGTGTACTTCAACCCTGATAATGCTACAGAACGTTTACAAAACCAAAGGCGAACTACTCTGTTTGCATTCTTTCAACTTTGCGATATAGATACATTTGCTAAAATGCTTTTATACAACGAAGAAGTTCCGTCTTATTATACCTATAATAAACAACAGGGTATTTTTAATCGTAAAAGACGTGGAACAGCTGTCAATGGTGAAGCAGGTATTTTTAAAGAACACGTTATTGGAACAGTTTATACCGTACATCCAAATTACTCAGAATGCTTTTACTTTCGCTAACTTATGTACACTGTTCGAGGACTTACTTCTTTTGCTGATCTTTGAAGGGTTGCTGATGTTGTGTATCCTACCTACCAAGAAGCTTTCAGAACACATCACTTACTAGAAGATGATCAACATTGGGATGACGCTTTGTCCGAAACATGTATTAGTGAAAGTCTACATCGACTGCGCCATTTGTTTGCGGTCATGCTGGTGTTTTGTGCACTTTCAGATCCCGCATAGTTGTGGCGTAAATACTAAGACAAATTGGCTGAAGACTTTTAGGCACGTACAAGTAACTAATGACAACGCGATTACTGCAAGATTACATGGCAGTCTTTTGAATCGTTCTTTGCTGGCAATTCAAGATATTGTTACTTCTATTGGAGGTAATCCTATGTGTCATTACGGTATGCCCGACCCATCATTTACAGGTGAACGCATTAACAACGATTATACTACAGAAATAAATTATGATCCTGTGGAATTGGCCGCAACTTTACAAACTGGAATTTCGACACTAAGTGAGGAACAACGTTTAATATACGATCGTGTTTGTCGCAGCGTTGATTATTCTTTGGGAGAAATGTTATTTATAGATGCTCCCGGTGGAACGGGAAATATTATATTAAAAGTTAAAAATTGGGAAAAGTAAGTATGCAATTCTTTTCATTAGCATTCATTTGTCATTTAAAAAAAAAAATTAAAATCGGCTTATTATAGTGTGCGCTAGATAAAAAAATGTTAAAAATTTGGTAAAAAAGAGCATGTATCTCGAAAACAGCGCCAGCTACCGGGTCGAACTAAAGCATAAACCCATAAGTAAACAAAAAAAATAAATATCAAATGTAGCCGTTTAGGAGGTTAAGAGTAACAAAATTTCGTACACTCGAATCTTATATATAAAGATGGGGTTCCCGATGTCTCCTCTCTGTTACAAAAATCATGACAAACTTAAAATACTATTCACTGCTTGAAAAGTATAAAAGCAAAAGGAAATGGATGACATTGATCTGAACGAGACGTGGTTTCAACACGACGGCGCTAAGTGCCATACGACGACCGCAACCATCGGCTCATTGAAATCAAAATTTGGGGTTAAGTTGGCCTCCAAGATCGTGCGATTTGACACCTATCGATTATTTCCTGTGGGGCTACGTGAGGTCACTGGTTTATGCTGATAACCGAGCAACAATTGACGCCTTGGAGGCCAACATTGTTCTCGTTATTCGTGAGATGCGGTCAGCAGTGCTCGAAAATGCGCTTCATCGAGAACAGTCGCGGTGGCCAAAAAAAAATTTTTTTTGATTGCAATTTAATTTATTTTTTGGTATTTTTTACAATTTCAAGTTCTATTGGGCTTAAAAAAACACCTTGTATATAATCATATAAATTTTTGAAATGGTAGAAAAAGAAACATAAAAAAAATATATATGTATATTTTGCACATTGAGGACACCACTTTAAAAGTAACACACGTAGAAAGGAGTGCTGGTGTCATGAGAAACATAAAAGTCGCAACTTTTTCAATACAATTTTTTCTAAAACAGTTAATCTTACGAAAAAAAGTAGGCAATATATGTAGGTTCATATATGTGTCTGAGCCTAGACTCAACGGATTAGCGTTGGAAAATGTTCACAAAAGAGACCGAAATTTCAACTGAAGAAATAGTTGACATGTTTTGCACATCAAACCTCTTCATTTTGCAACATTGGACTGGTTGCTGTAATCTAGACATCTAGTTTTTTACTTGTGTCTTTATAAGATTTAAGAACCATGGAATAACAATAGATTATTCATTAATGATCTCATAGACAAGTAAATGAAGACTCATATTATACCAATGAATAAACGTTTTTCGTTTTTTGTTGGCAAACTTTAGCCGATCAATCAAGATTAAGAGTTGCAGAAACACTCATACAATGTCTGCGCCGTAGTAAAGCGCGCCGGGACAGCTAGTCTATTATGATACCTATGTATATATATTCATTAATGATCTCATAGACAAGTAAATGAAGACTCATATTATACCAATGAATAAACGTTTTTCGTTTTTTGTTGGCAAACTTTAGCCGATCAATCAAGATTAAGAGTTGCAGAAACACTCATACAATGTCTGCGCCGTAGTAAAGCGCGCCGGGACAGCTAGTCTATTATGATACCTATGTATATTGGGTCATTTAAAAAGTCAACGCGGTTTTTGATACATTTTTGAACAAAAATTTTCTTTATTCAAAATCTATTTTCAATCAAGTACATATTGGCCATTATTATCTGTGACCTTGTGCTATTTTTCGGGTTACTTCATAATTCCATCGGTGTAGAACTTCTGTGGTTTATCAGCGAAAAACTTGGCCAAGTGATTTTCAGCGGATCTTCGGTCGGCCAATTTTTTACCATGAAGAGAGTTTTGCAAAGATGGTAGTCAGAGGATGCAAGGTCAAGGCTATACGTTGGATTCATTAAAACTTCCCAACCAAGCTCCGTCAATTTTTTCCGGGTCATCAATGATGTGTGGCCTAGCATTGTCATGATGGAAGACAACTCTCTTTCTGTTGGTCAATTCTGGTCGCTCTTTCTTAATTGCTTCATTCAAACGGTAGCGTTGTGCACAGTAGAGGATCAAATTTGTTCTAACCGCTGATAATAGACAATTCCCTTCCAATCCCACCAAACACTCAGCCTTGTTTGCCGTCAATCCAGGCATTGAAGTCGTTTGTGGAAGGTCACCGGCCTTTGTCCATGATCGCTTGCGTTGGATATTCTCGTATTTAATCCATTTTTCATCGCCCGTAACGATTCGCTTCAAAAATGGTTCCATTTCGTTACGTTTCATCGAGCTTCTTTGAGCAGTCTTTTTAGACGATTCCAACTGTCTAATGATTGATGTTTAGTGCCTTCGCTATCTCCTGACAGCTTACGCCGGCCTCTCTCCATTAGTTTCAAAATTGCATTGACTTTTTCAGTGACAGGCCAACCATTCCGAAATCTTCGTAATGGAATCGAGCAAACCACTCTTGGGTCCGTTCACTCGCAGCATTCTCACCGTAAAATGCACATTTTGTTCACATACCGTATTTCTTAGATATTTCACTCATATTCAAATCAGTATAACTCTCAACATGAGCAACGAATTACAAAGCTGTCTTCATATGACCCAATCTTATAACAGTTATCGTCAGAGAGTTAAAATGTAACTTTAATAAAATAAAATGTATTAACGTTCGTATTGTATATTAGGCAATGTTTACATATGAATAGAGTAATATAAACATGAAAGTCGTTTTCCGTTCTAAAATTGCACAATTATATCTATGAAATGCTGTGTCAGTTATTTTTTAAAATTCTTTATAACGTACATTTCATTTTAATTTCCCATTACTTTGCTTTCTTTTGTGTGAATTTAGATAAAAATGATTATCGTTTTTATGACTATCTTAAACAATTTCGGAAGAGATTACCTTAAGATCTACCTGTGATAGGGTATACAGCTTATTTTAGATGCATAAATAAAAATATTATAAACAAAACACAAAAACATGGAAACTTATTTTGGTATATTTGATATACTGTGGGAAGCAAAACCGTTCGGATGTTCGACACTTTTGCGTTCAAGTTGCAATAAATTCTCTACGAGTATTTCAAAACTAACCAAATTTTTACAATTAATTCTTTATCTATTGTACAAGAAAATAGTAATTAAGAGAAAACTTCAAGAACATAAGAAAACAGATATTTTATAAAAACTTAAACAAACTCATTCAGTACAGTTTTGCTCGTAACAAGAAATTAACAAAACCGAAATACTAATATTTAGTCCACAGACCTTTTACTATATATTTTCAACCAAATTCTCTATAATATTTTTTAGAATGCTACTCCATTCAGCTTGCATCCACTCCCACACCTCATCCAAGTGTTTTGGTGGTTCCCGACAGGTTCCCAACCTTCTTTTTACGATTAACCATAAATTCTCGATGGGATTGAGGTCTGAGCTTTGTGCTGGCCATTTCATAACTTGAAAACGCAGACTTTGCAACTATTCGCTTACTATTTTATCTGTGGTCATATTGCTTACCATCGGATTGGAATCGATTGATTTTGATTTCATCAGACCAAATAACACGATTCGAATCCTCCACAGGCCAATTTCTGTGGTCCCGGCAAAACTTTAGTCGTGGTTTTACATTATTTACCTACAAAGCAGGTTTCTTCTTTTTGTTGGCAGACACATAGTCAATTTTTCTTAGCGCTCGTCTAGCAGTCTATTCACTCACACGTGGGTTAATTGCTATAGCAGCTTCTTTAGCTGTTTGGCTCTCCCCTTTGTCCAGTCTTCTTACTATTTGGCAAGCATCGGCATCGGTGAGCGAACGTGGACGGCCTACAACATGCGGGGCAGCTGTTATTTTTCTGCGTTTTCTTACAACTACAATGGTGCTGACAGTTAGTTTTAATTGCTTTGCAATTTCACGCGTTGAAGTATTGAAGTATCGCTTTTTGTCAAAGACACAACTTGGACCTCAAGGGATAATGGAATCTTGCGCATTTATATCTATAACTTCGCGATCACTTGTCTGTCATCAGCATTCAACAACGGTTGACAAGATCAACTCCAAATTCATTTGCTCGTCTCTCAAACACATAAAATTTAAACAACGGTTCATTTCTAGTAGTGGTGTTTGATTCCAAATGCAATGGTGTTCTTGTCTGATATTGAGTGCAGGGAGCAAAACTGTACTGAGTTTGTTTAAGTTTTTATAAAATATCTGTTTTCTTATGTTCTTGAAGTTTTCCCTTAATTACTATTTTCTTGTACAATAGATAAAGAATTAATTGTAAAAATTTGCTTAGTTTTGAAATACTCGTACAGAATTTATAACAACTTGAACGCAAAAATGACGAACATCCGGACGGTTTTGCTTCCCACTGTACATATATGTATTTATGTTCAGAACTCTTTAAAATAAACTCAGAGTTGCCTGTCACTTTCCCATTGACTTATTTATGCTTAAAAGTGTACTAAATACATTTTTGTGTAACCGCTAGGACTTCTTTGTTGAGTGCAGCGATTATAAAATAAATTTGAAAGTAGATCTTTATGGTATTCTGATTTTTAACTGGATGCTTTTAATAGGTTAATTGTTTGTTAAGTACAAGATAATAAAGATGCAGAGATTCATGAAACACAAACATAGTATCAATATTATTTAGATCACTTTGAAGTGTCCAGTGTTTCTATTGTATTCTTTTGTTTTTTACTGTTTTTTTATGCTCTTCAAACTAGTGCAAAATTATTTAGTCCGAGGTTTGCCCGTCTGTATATTTGTGAAGATAATTTGTCTATATTTTTGTTTACTATACATTTTTACACAAGAACTCGTTATTTTATAAAATAACTTTGTAAGCACGTGATATTAATAATAGGTAGCTGACTGAATCGCCAATTCAGTAAAAAATATGTGTAATCAAATAAAAAAAGAATATAACTTATGTGAAGTGTATTTAGGTTTTGTTGAGACCAACGTGAAAAATTTTTTTAAACAAATAATCTTACAGATTGGTTTTTGCTGTTTTCTTGCTTAGTTGTTCTTTGTTACAATTTTGATATTTATTTTTGTTCTTGTTGCTATTATTGTTAAATAACCACACACCATCACCTCATAATCGTTTAAGCATACGCTTTTTCTCCTTAATTAATTTCTCTTTCTTTTTATCTTGCATTTTCTTGTCAAATCCAGCGTGTTTTTTTGTTGAAGGGCCTTCATCGTCTTTGGCATCAATAGCAATACTACATTTAGCTGGCTATCAGATAAAAATACTTATAAGTATATTCTGTTACTGTTGTGAGAAACTATGGACGATAAAATAAAAACAAAAAATTACCTGTGCATGAATTTCAGTCATCATTTTGGCGCGCTGTGAGTAATCATCATAGCGTTCGAGCAACATTTTGCCTGCTTCCTCATTAAGAGCTGATTCTGGATTGGGTACAATTAGTAGACATTTTATGGTTAATAGAATGTGCTTAATGCCTAAATCGGGTTTCCAATCTTTCTTAAGTGTATTAACGCAGATTTCTCCATTACTTGCCACATTCGGATGGAATATTTTAGTTATAAAAAAAGCCTTTGGTGGGGTTTGTGGAAAATCTTTGCTTAGTGTTAATTTAACTCGAAAAACCCCCGTAGCATATGGTGTACCAGCTATTTGGTTTTTAATTTTTTTAAGAAAATAAAGCCGTTAAATTATTTTGTTTTATATTCTATTAGAGTAATGAGAACATGTGTGTACATGTTCTACTATATATTGCGTTTGTCTTACCCGGTCCATCGATAAGTGCTTGTATATCGGTAATATCAGTTTCATTAAGTATCACTTTTATTCCCTCCGGTGGAATGTTTTCCATATCCTGCATTTCCTTCATGACCTGGCGTATAGTTTGAGGCGAGAGGTTCTCAACATTTGAAAACTGAAATAAAATTAAATAAATATGTAATATGCAATGTATTTATTGTATAATATGTATATAAAACTTACCGAACTCATATTTCTGTTAATGTGTGGCTTGTTATTTTTTTATATTTGATTCTATGGTGATAGTTGTGCCGCTCCTTCTGATTTATCCAATAAAAGCCAAGTTTCCTGTTTCTAAAATTTAATGTTATAATTTTAATATGAAATTTGTAATGTCAATATGTTTTTGACGTCCCCGTCTTGTTATTAATGTCAATGGAATTTTTTAGTTGCCGTCTTAATGAATTTTGCAGTACACCTCCACAAACATTATATTACTTGCACATTATTGCACATTTAATAGGCGTTTGCAATTTATATGTAAATACAAAGAATTTGTATATTATTAACACGAACTTCATCCATTAATAATAAAAAAAAAAATACTTGGCAATATTTGCTTATTTGCAAGCCGTATCGGAACGAGTGGAACGAACTAATTCAATATATAAACTGAAATGTTTGATTTACTATGCCCTTTGTTACTTTTGTTGGCAACAGTTACACTTGTAATGCAACCATGTGTAGATTTTAATACCAACCGGATGTTGGGTTTTCATATTTGATTTGTTTCTACAAGTATCTATACACTGTGCATCTAATTCATTCAACGGTTTGATTGTTTTAGAGATAATATGTATATGTATTTTACAAATATAAAATATCTAAGTTATAATTTTTAATTATAATCTTAGTTTTATAATAAATAAATAAATATTTTACAGTTGAATTTTTTAAGCAGTCGATAGTTTTCGATGGTTTGAAAACTGTCAATACTCATCAATAGTCCCCAAAGTAAGTCAACCATCGATAGCGCTATAGATAGTACTAGCGTAACAAAAAAGTTGAAATAAAGTGTTTTCTTAAACAAAATAAAGTTTTTAGAGCATAGCTCTTTTATGTTACGGCATGAGTGAAATTTCAAAATATGATACTAAAAATAGAATATTAGATTTTTTTCTAGTTAAAGTGTCAGGCTAGCAAACCGACGGCAAAGGGTTCGAATTTTGCATTGGAATTATTATTATTTTTTTTATTTTTATATTGAAAATCATTGTTTTTTTTTTATTATGTTGGAGCTGCTTAAGCAAACATGATTAAAATGTCTGCGTGGCGTAGTGGTTAGAGAATAGGATTGGCAAACCGAGGGCGTGGGGTTCGAGTCCTGCTCTGAGAACTTTTTTTTATTTTGGTTTCGGTGGGGTGAAATTTGAAATCGTTATAGGCAATTTTTGTTAACGCTTTTCTTGTCGATCAGAAATTAAGCAACGCATGGCTTGGGTAGTGTTTAGATGATGGACCGATCACAAATAGTTGCCGAAAACGTGATTTTTAAATTTAAAATTTTGTTTTGTTTTTTTTAGTTTTTATATTTTTATGAACGCTTCGTAACTACAAAAAATAAGTGGCAATACAACAAAACTCATTTTAGGTTAATATAAACTTATTAAAGATTGGGCACCGGTCGCAAAGGGGCTAGTTCTGCGCTAGTCCCATTGGGTCTAGTTCTGAAATTTTAAATAAAAAAAAAAAAATTTTCCATTGCTATTTTTCCTGTTTCCTTGTCCAGCTTCCCGTGTTTCCTTTTAAGAGCCTGCTTCTTGTGCAGTCACTTCTTCGGGAGTTGAAAAGAAATTATGAAAAAAAGAAATTTACATTAAAAATTGTATGAAATGCACTAAATTTATTTTTTTTCCTTTCTCTACTTACCTACTTCTTTAAATGGCGCACCGATATTAATTGTTATTTTTCGTTGTTTGCAGTTTGTTCTTGATGCTAGACAGTTAGAAATTATGAAATACATACAGAAAAGCGATTTATTTATTATTATTATAGTTATTTAAATTGTAAAAACGTAACAAAACTATAAGATGGGGAGCATTGGCTGCTATGGCCTCCGGCCCTGAAAAGCAATTTAAAACTTCACTCTATAAAATATTTTTCTTCACTTACCGTGCACAATAATGGCACTGATAAAAAATCAAATTTAATTTAATTCGCTTTAGTGCTTTTAGTGCAAATTGAAAGAATAAACAAAAAATATTAACAATACACCACTCACCTACCTCACTTTAATGTCTTTAAGACGCCGGCACAAATAATGAGACGCGTGTTTCACAAAATTTTTTTCACTTTGTAAACAGTAAACTCAAAATTGACACAAATCTTCCCAAATGCACTGGTTCTACAATACGCGTGTTCACTGCACTTCACAAAATTTCATAACGTGTCGTTCTCACATTCCTCTGTTCAAAATTTTCGCTCTCGACACCAGTTCAAAGAGAGTAAACAAATTGTTGCCTATCAATTGTTCTCTCTGTCACTGCCTCGCTTCTGTCTCCCTCATGGCTGGTCGCAAGTGGATAAGAAATGGGACTAGAGAATAACTACTGAAAAGAGGACTATTGCCACCGAGCATACTACTTGTGACGATGTGCGGGGAGAGAGGGAGAGAGAAGAATCAATACGATGCAATATGAAATAAAATGTGATTGAAACTCTTTGACTTGCGAGCGAGATGAAATGAGTGCACGTGCAGTATCCTAACAGCATTAAGGTATCCACAATACAAATATTTGCGCAAATAGCTTTTGTTGTACTTTGTATCGTTGCCCATAAACGATAAAAACATTTGCACAAATTGTTCTTGTTCTAATCAAAATTCGCTCATAGTTTCGAATTTCTTTAGTTTTTTTTAAACAATTACCGTTTCTTTGTTTTGTCCGTTGCACACCGGCGTCTATTCACAAGAAGGAGAGAATGAGAGAATTTCATCACCCACAAAAAAAGATGAAAGTAATGATTTGAAGAAAAATTAAAACGTTTTGATTTTCGCCAAACATTTGCACAAGCCCTCAAACATGGGCATCAACGACACAAATGGCTTGCGCTCTCTCTCTTTTCATAATATTTGCGCAAATATATGTATAGTGGATTCCTACCTTAAGACTGCATTTTAGAATTCATGACGTAGCAGTATAACAAACGGATCATAAAGGCACCTACTACATTGCTTGCCTAACATGCGTATATGTAATAATATCTTTGTCCCATGTTTTGTGGGTCTCCTCATGTACTGTTTGTCAGTAGGTCGTTCCTACACATCAACAAACTAAAAAATCAGTCCGAGACACTGAATGCCAAACGATTATTTTGCTCACGCAATCGTTCAGCGGCTCTGCCATGTTCCAGTATGCGGAGAGTACTCATTATGGCAAACATAGCAGTTTTTACTGTTTGCCATTTCTCCGGAGATTGACACATATGTCGCACCAAATTTCCAACTGTGGGTGGTTCGCAAAAAAACCTCTTCAATGCGTTCTCTCTCCACAGTAAATCGAGGGCAACAGAAAAGAACGTGCTGGGCATCTTCGGCGATACCAACGCAGGCAGGACAGAAGGGGTCCTCTTCATGCTTTAAACGGTGCAGGTAGTATTTAAAGCACCCATGTACACTGACCACCTGCGTCGTATAGTAATCCACTTCACCGTGGGTCCGTGATATCCATACATCCAGTCGTAGAATCGAGGAGAAAGTCCATTGCCCTTTTTCAGATGAATCCCACCTTCTTTGCCATTCCTGAATGCTGCACCGACGTTTTTCATCTTTAGATGCTCCAGCACCCGCGTTAAATGTTCGTTGCCACTCACGTGCCATTATGTTGTATTTAGTGTTGCGTCAGCCCATACTGGAGCTGCGTAAAGCAACATAGAGGCCATAACCCTGGCTCCGCTTGTCTGCTCGGGGCCACCTATGTTTGCCATTATGCGGTATAAGGCTCCAACAACTTTAACTGCCTTATTGCTCACACTGACCAGGTGGTCCTTGAAGGTTAGCCTAGCATCAATTAACACTCCCAGGTACCTAATAGAAGGCTGGGAGGTTATATAGACATCCCCTACACGAAACACGAAAGACTCTCGTACTTTCCGTGTGGATAGGAGGACCGCTTCCGTTATTTCGGCTGCCAACTCCAAGTGAGCTTGAGTAAGCCAGGACCGGACTTTGGCTGTAGCTAAACTGCACAGGACTTGTATTCGCTCTATAGTTTTTCGCACGACCACAAGAGCGATGTCATCAGCGTATCCAATCAGGGTTGCTCCAGAAGGTAAGCCCATCTCAGAATCCTGTTGTACATCACGTTCCATAGTATAGGACCAAGGACGAAGCCCTGAGGAATACCACACTTGATTCTGTATTGCTTCACACCATCGTCAGTATTGTACAGCAACACCCTACCAGCGAAATAATTGGAAATTATCCGCATTAGGTATCTTGGAGTACCAATACCGTGAAGGGCTTGCATGATACGTTGCCAGCTTGCCGTTTTGAAGACATTCTTAACGTCTAAGGTTACTACTGCACAGTATTCCTTGTTTCCACCTTTCCACCTAGCTCCACTAGTTGCCCAATTGAACTCTGCACGAATGTAAGATCAATGGCCGAACTTCTACCACCAGCTTCAAATGTTGGCTGACCATCATTTAAGAGTTCAATGTTCAGCGTGGCTAGGCATTCCATGAGGACTCGTCGATCTACTACCCCACATAGTGGACCAAGCATTGAAGTCATCCGCAATGATTGTCGGTGTCCTAGTCCTAGCTTCCGCAACTAACTCCGTTATAAGCTGTTCAAACTCGTTTAGTTCCAGACTTGGGGGGCATAGCACGAGAAAAAGTAAATGCCGTTTACTTTCACCCATGTAAAGCCAGAATGAGGATTCAATGCCCTACTTTGAAGGGCCTTCCCGTTCGTGACTCACATAGCCGATTTACAGGATGCGTCCGACATCCATTCAAGTCCTCTCAAGTTGCTCGAATACCGTTTGTCGCAGCAAGTCCTGGGCTGCCACACAGTGGTTAAGATTAAGTTGGGCGATTTTCATCGCCTTCCTGTTTTCTTAGCCTTAACTGCCCTTTGGTGTTCCGAGCAACGGGCACTCCCCACTGCGTAGTTACCACTGCAAAGCGCACATTTTGGCTCACTTTTACACGTTGCCGCTTTATGGCCTTCTTGCCCGCATCTCCTACATAGGTTACTGCGGTCTACACTTTCTTTACAGTTTTGCGCCTGATGGTTGTAGCCCCAGCACTTGTAACACCTGGTTGGCTCGGTTCAATCCCGTACTCTGCAGGATACCCAACATAGACCGTTTGTGTGCCCCGATAACTCATCTGGACGACGTATCTCAAACTGTGTGTGTAGGGCGTCACACACTTCTTTTGCGTTTGTGATCTCATCCAGATCCCCAAGCTGACTCATCACCATGTGCGTTTTTGCCAAGATTTTGGCCGCATTGCCTAGCGTTTCCTCCACCGCTGTCTGAAACTCTGACGCATTTCGATCTGGCACCCGTTTGAGCTCTAGCAGCAACTCATTCTTAACGGTGCGTCGATCAGCCTTGACATTTTCACCTAGGCTCTTAAGCGCTGGCTCACTTCGGATCATCCTCAAGATATCCGCGTAAGACGAATTCGCGGATGCCGAAATGATGAGAGCATCCGGCCTCGATGTGATGCCCTTATCCCGTTTTTTCCTGCCAGGAACTTTGGTCCACTCCTGTACTTGGGGCAGCTTGCGACCATCCTTATCCCGACTTCTTGCCTTCTTCGGGATTCTGCTTGTATTTGGGGTTGTCTTTGGAGTTGTTGCCGCCTTGGTGGACGCTCCATTCTCCAAGGTACCATTTTTGGCTTCTTCCACTCGGTCTTTCGGGACTGTTAGAGAAGGGTGTCTCTTTGTAGACGGAGTCTCCAAGTTAGCTTCGGGTGCTCTTTTATTTTTCCCGGCTTGTCGAAGCCAAGGGGAAGTCTGGGAGAAGTTATTAGCGCTACACGGGTGTCCCAAGACCTATTTGTTATTATCATGAATTTTTCCGTTATTCTTGCTTTATTGTTTTTGTTGTTGCTATTAAAGATCAGATGTTGGACAATAAATATATGTACATTAAAAAAAAATTTTTTTTATAGAAATTTTCCATTTTATTAAAAAATTATAATCACAACCCTTGTCCGATTATTCGATGGAGCCACAGTATATCAGCACGGTAGGTTGATAGGTTGTTTGCTGTGATATTCTTTCACTGGTTGATAAGTTCACTGTTGAAGATAAAAGTTGGCCAGACCTCGATCCCATCTAAATAGCGCAAAATATTACACCAATGGGAATTTTAAACCATTTGCCCAAACTGGCTTGGAAAAATCAGAACAAAGAACGGTACGTGCCCAAATTAAATGCAATTCTAAATGCGACGAAATACGCCAGTGCTAAACTAGACCTTTTGGACATACATATTACACTTGTGCATGAAAGTAGACATGCACAAAACAATTCTTTGAAAACAAGACTTATTAGTGGCGAATGTCAATTTAGTTTGAAAAGGGTTCATAGCAAAGTTTGGGATGTGTTCTCCAGAGTAAAATATGTTAGTGGACAGGAGATATAGGATACTGTCGCTTGCAAAACCTGTTACACTGTTTACAAGTTTGCAGGTAGCTCGTCAAACTTGACGAAGCGTAAATGCTACGTCAATATGACTCGGCAATCTACAAATATTGCAGAAAAAGACGTTGATATCGGCACGAAGCAAGAGGGCACCAAGTTGGTGACAGTGTGGAGCCTTAAAAATTTTCGTTCCTACAAAATAGTTGAAGATTCAGGTCTCAGAAATCTTGCAAAGTTTCTGATAAAAGTGGGTGCTAAGTTTGTGTTGAATGTCAACGTTGAGAAGTTACTACCGCATCCAACAACAATTTCAAGGAAAATAAAAGGGCTGTATGAAACCCACTTTGGTCCCATTAAGAAAGAAATTCAAAAATATAAAGGTTTCGGAGACTCTATAACAAGAGGCATATATACTGATAACTTCTTAAAATCATCGTATGTGTCCTGTATTGTGCATTATGTTGTGGGAGGTGTTCTTAAGAATCACCTTCTATCAAAATTCATGGAGAACGAAAAATGCACTGATAATTATTATTTTAATTCACTTCACTTAACTGACACAAAACAATTTTTTCTCAAAGATATTAGGGAAAAAGTTTCCCAAATTTTATTTCAATTTGGATGCGATCTGCAGCTTGACAAACCAATTGTAGTCACGGACAGAAGATCCAACATGCTAGCAGCGTTTTCAAAAGTCCTTCACATCAACTGCTTCGACCATTTGCTCAACAATTTTATTGGAAAAACCATCAAACCGTAAATTAGCGAATTAGTAATGAAATGCAGCAGAGTAATGAAATATTTCAAGCAGTCTGGTGAAATTAACAAATTGTCTATCAGTTTGAAAAGTCATTGCACTACACGTAGCAATACGGTTTATTACCTTTTGAAATTCATTGAAGACAATTGTGCTGACATCTCGAACATTCTGATGGAAAAGAATGAAAATGACAGAATTTACCACAAAATTGCCCTCTTTCTTTTTCCACCTACTAATAAACTCCTACAAATATCTGAAGTAGATAAAAAACAAATTTTTGGAAAATGTAAAGAAATGATGGATAATTGTTAAAGTAGCCATAACAATAAACTAGTTCAGCAAAAGGCTGTCCAGTCTAGTACCTGGGGTGGGCCAATTCTTGTCGGGTCCAATAATATCCACTCACTTTTCACTTGTTACTTGTGTCTACTTTGGTTGCTTTATTTGAACTTGTGTTCACTTTGGTGGTTTCATTTCAACTGATCTTACTGTCTATTCAACTTAACTTAAGTGTACACATTTAAAATTTAGACCAATAACAATTTTAATGTACACATGTACATAATACTTCTACTTATCGGTAACATAATTGATTTGATATTCCTTTTCTTCTTATAATTATCTCCTCCAACATACTCCCCACGATGACAAACTTTCAAATTTTTAGACTTCGATAGGAAGAGGTGCGATCTTATGTATCGCCCTCCGGATGGTGCCATTCTGTGTTCGTAGATCTACAACTCGTACTCTCCCATCTTGACCTGGAACTGCTGCTGTCACTCGTGCGAGATTCCAGTGTTGTTCTTGTACAATTACTAATTGCCCAACCTTAATGTTGGGCTGGGCACACGTCCACTTGGTGCGCTGTTGTAGTGTGTGAATGTAGTCTCGGTACCACATTCTCCAGAATTGTTGTTTCAGAAACGTGACCCGTTACCATCGATCTAGATATCGACAGTTTGCATTTCCATCATCCTCTGATGGCACGTTGATCAGCTCGTCTGGTGCTGACAGTAGTGATGACCCAATGAGCAGATGAAACGGCGACAATGCAGTTCTGTCATTTGGATCATCCGATACCGGAACGATGGGCCTCGAATTTAGTGTTGTTTCAACTTCTGCGATGACAGTAAGTAGTTCTTTAAAGGTCCAGTTTGCTGCAGCAACGTTTTTTGTTAGCAACGTTTTTGCAGATTTGACCGCTGCCTCCCATAATCATGGTGGTATGAAGCAAAACTCAAAACCACTTGTAGCGCTGTAGGATTTGAGTATGTCCACTGCATCGGAATTGAAGTTCTGGGTTTTGAAATCAGCCATCTTCGCCTCTGCACCTACAAAATTTGTAGCGTTGTCACAATTCGGCAATCCTCGTCGTGATATAAACCTTCGAACACATGAAAGAAACGCATTAGTTGTCAAAGAAGATACTAATTCGATGTGAACTGCTTTAGACACGAAAGAAACGAAAATCGATACGTAAGTTTTGTACAGCGACCTGCCACGATGATTATGAGTCATCATAATTGGCCCACTGAAATAAACGCCTGTTACTAAAAATGGAAGTTTTCCATGTAGTCTATCGGATGGAAGATTCCCCATCAGCTGTTACATCCACCGTGGTTTGTAGTGAAAATAGTGCGTGCACGAGCGCACAATCCTTCGCATTAATTTTCTGGCATTTACTACCCATACTCTTTCACGCAGAAGCGATACTGAAACCTTGGCTCCAGCGTATACATTCTGTTTGTGCAGAAATTCTACATATAATTGTGTAAACCGATAATTGTTCTTTAGCTAATTGTCCCCCTACTTCCAAAACCGTAATTGTTGTGTTGTCTATTTGCATTGTGTGTAAAAATGGTGCGATGCTTGACCAGTTGATTCTTCTTCTCCTGCAATTCGTTCAATTGATCTGTTCGTGTTAACAAATCCTCAACGTACAAATCTGAGTTCAAGCCAGACGCCCTAAGGGGATATTCAGATTCAAAAGTGTCAGCTATGTAAAAAAGACTTCGTACTGCGAGAAATGGTGCAGCTGACATGCCATAGGTCACTGTGTTCAATTGATATGTTTGTATTTTATCATTAGTATTTGTTCTCCATAATATAAGTTGGAATTGTCTGTCGCGTTTATCTACGACAACCTGCCTGTACATTTTTGTAATATCTCCTGACAGAGCATATTTATGTAATCGAAATGTTAATAATGTGGTAATCAAATCCTGTTGGATTGTTGCACCAATACGTAATACTTCATTTAATGCAACTCCTGACGTTGTAGTAGCATATGCATCAAATACGACACGCAATTTCGTTGTCAGACTTTGCGGTCGTACCACGCAATGATGTGGTATGTAATAGTGTGGTTGAAATTTATCTATCTCACGCGGCCGTCTTCATTCAGAGTAACATTGTTTACGTAATGTTCTTCACACATTTGTTCCTCATGTGTGATTTTTGTTGGTACTGTTGTATACTCTTCAACGTCCTAGAAGCGTTGAATCATAGTGTCTAGCGACGGCTGTTCCTGTATTAAATTACATCTGTATTGTAATTTTGTGGACTGGACATGTTACCACCAATTATCCATCCAAGAGCAGTAATAATAAGGTTTGGCTTATTCGGTCTGTACTGATAAGGATATCGATTTTGTTTGACTTGTACAATACTGGATCGGCAAGTATTATGCCATTCTGAGGTATTGACATTGTTGTATGGTTGATTTGTACAAATCTTGTTGATTACTGCATCTGTGATTCGGAAATGCCGCTGACCGCTTGTGATACACGATATTTATGTAATTTTTCGTTTCTTCTGATATGAAATTTACTTCAGAACAAGAGTCCAACAATGCACGAGCAAATTGATAGGTTCGCATCTGTCCTTAATCTTCACAATTGCAGTAGATAATATGCCTCTTTTAGGTGCGCGAGCTATCAAATCAAAAAAATTTAATTGACCTTGGGTATGTGCAAAACCGCTCTGTTGGTTATTACCCGCATTAATAAATGTAAATGAATTATTAGTGTAACTATGAAGAAGTGAATGATGAGCTGAATGACAAACCTTAAATCGTGATTTTGATTGACATGCCTTGAATGTATGATCTTTACGCAAACAGTTAAAACAAAGCACTGCCTTCTTCAAAAATTCTTTTCGTTGATTCAATATCAAATTTGTGAACGATGAATACTGAGAAATATAGTCATGTGGTGCAGGGGCGTACGCAGAAAAAAAATCGGTGATTTAGCGATCCTTTCAAAATTTGCAGATAACTTCTATATATTTCATTTTATAATATACATTCACAAATGCATGAACTTCTTATAAATCGATATCCACTCTTCTGGGCAGTGCTGCCATGATATTTAAAATTTCTTCGCTTGAGACTTCGACATCTCTATGAATATTGAGAAGAGCCAAACCGTTCATTCTGTCCTCGCTAGTGGTATTTCGTAATTAAGTTTTCAATCTACAAAGAGTTGCTGGGTGCAGCAGATACAGGTAGAGTTGCAGCTATTTGCAGGTATCGTTGCACAGTTGGAAAAAACTTTTGAACCCCCAAACACCCCCTGCCTACGCGCCTGATGTGGTGACTCAAAAAATTCGCAAGTTGAATGGATCGTAACAAATGAATTGGATGCTGATTTGTATTTTGGCTTTTGTTGATCACCCACATCATTTTTGGAAAGTTCTGAGACCGGCATTCTAGAAACTGACAGCGATGTGTCAGAATCTTATAACATTCATCCCAAGTCGTTAGTTTCTCGTATACTTGCTTTTCATCGTAGTGTAGTTTCGTGTCTGCATCGACCTTGGACAATAAAATATGAATCATTATAGCATTTATAATCTCACTTGATGACCCTAATGACAAAAGCGATCCTCGTATTGCTGATGCCGTATCAATCAGCCTTTGTAATGATATCGCATCTGGTTTACTAATTGTCGGTAAATTAAACATGCTTGATATATAATCAAGAAATATCAAGACGTCATTATTATATCACTCTTTGAATCGCAGTAGAACCTTTGAATAATTGCCCTCATTAACTTGATATCCCTATACTACAATACTTCAAGTGCAGGCCCTGACAAACAATTTAGAAAATAATTTAATTTATCTATAGTTAATATGAGCGGATCAACGAAATTTGTAAATCCAGCCTTAAAACTCTTATACAATAATTCGCATATTTACCATCAAATTGTGGTAATTTGAGGTGTGGTAATCTTGCTTGATGTGATTGGGTAGCATTGGACTTACTGTTGAAGAACGTCAATTCTTATACTTGATTACCACGAAGCTTATTTATAGTTGACAACATAAATGATTTTGTTGAAATAAATAACTCTTCTATCTTCCCTCGTTCGTTATCCCCTACATTAAAATCTTCGATGCTTGTTTGCACAACACAGATGACTGAAGTACGATTCTAATATCTGCATATTACATTCTAGCACAGATATGTCTGTCTTTTCTCCTTCATTTACTATTCTTTCCTTTAAATTTGTTACGTTCTTCATTATCGTCACTCGCTGAAGACGCTGTAATAAAAATAGTACTGACTTGGTTTATTTCTTTATTTCGACTGTGTTGTCTTTATTTTTTACATGCTCTTTTATGCTTAAGAATAATAGGCTATATTGTGTTTTTGTATGTTTAGCAAAAACAACCACCGCAAATGATCAAAGATGATACCAGTAATTTATGTTAACGAAAATCATGAGATAAAGAATTCAATAAATACAGCTGCGCAGTCAACCTTCAAACGCACTTATTGTATGTACATGTATTTCTTTTCCGTTATGCTTATATGTATTTTTCGTTATGTACTCACGATTTTTACTTATATATGTGCATATAAGTTTGTAGTAATTACGGTTTGAGTGGGCTCCAATGAGTCTACGCTCTCCAACGATGGTTGATCCTGGACGACGTTCTCTCCAGCCGTGTGATCTTTGGCCAGATGCTCTTCCGCTGTGGTGGAATGACCGATGATTAATTTGAGTCCTGTCACGGTCGCCAATAATGTCCAGTCTAGTACCTGAAGTGGGCCAATTCTTGTCGGTTCCAATAATGTCCACTCATGAGTTAATTCACTTTTCACTTGTGTTCACTTTGGTTGATTTATTTGAACTTCTGTTCACTTTGGTGGTTTTATTCCAACTGATCTTAGGGCTGTGTAGCTCATGAGTGAGTGAACAAAAAAGAGTTGCTCATTACACTGAGCAAGTGAACAATATTCGTTCCTTATTGTTCTTTTTTGCTCACTTGTTCTTTTTTGCTCAGTCGCTCTTTTTTGCTCTGTTGTTCTTTTTTGCTCACTTGTTCTTTTTTGGTCAGTTGTTCTTTTTTGCTCAGTTGTTCTTTTTTGCTCTGTTGTTCTTTTTTGCTCTGCTGTTCCTTTTGCCCACTTGTTCTCTTTTACACAATGTATGTCGAATAGTATAATAGTTAATTTTCCAACGGTTTTTTACGTTTTACTTCAAAAATCACTCAACGCGTTTATACAATAGAAGTTTTCACTTAAATAATTATAAAATGTCGCTTATTAGAAAAACAGCGAAATTTGGTCGCATTTCACTGATATAGGGAGCCAGCAAGCAAAATGCAAATATTGCAATAATATTCTAAGCTGTAAGTCGCAAAGCAACCTGAGCCGGCACCTAAAAAGTAAACACCCATCAGCTATGGATCCCGTTGTTACAAGCGAGGATGTTGTTGACAATGTTCAAATTGGGCAGCTAAAATAACATCATTTGTATATAAGCCAATCACAGCAAGTAAAAGCCAGCAAGTTGATCGACAACTGGTACGAATGATTATCAAAGGTCACCATGCGTTGAGGTTGGTGGAAGAGCCGGACTTCAAAAAGTTTGTAGAATATGTCTCGGTTACGCCCGGTTATAAGTTACCAACCAGAAAAACCTTAACCAACGTATTGTTATCAAAAATACGGGATGAGCAATTGGGCAACATAAAAGAAAAGTTGCGTGCTGCGACTGCTGTTTGTTTAACAACAATGACCAATGAGAGATACCTGGCTGTAACTGCTCATTTTATAGAAAAGGAATCAACTGTGCTGACCTCTTACATGCTTGCTTGTGAGGCGTTTGAAGAGAAGCATAATTGGGACATTGAGAACAAAGTCACGGCAATAGTGTCAGACAATGCCAACAACATTGTTGCTGCTATTAAGATAGGCAATTGGCAACACATTTCTTGCTTTGCTCATACGCTAAACATAATTGTTCAAAAGGCATTGGCAAAAATCGACAGTGTGCGAACAAAAGCCAAAGCAATTGTTGCATTTTTTAATCGCAGAAACAACAGGTCTCAAAAAGCTGAAGTAAGCGCAGGCCCGCTTAAACCTGCCAGACTTGAAGCTAACGCAAAATGTAGCCACACGATGGAACTTCACGCACAAAATGTTTCAACGGCATGCGTTATTGACACAAGCGGTTATGGCAGCCGTATCGATTCTGCGGTTTTATGGTTTTATCTATGCCAGAATGGGACCTAATTGAAGGCGTGTTGCCAATATTGCAGCCTTTTTTGCAAATTACCACCGAAATCTTTGCATAGAAAAACGTTACTTTATCCAAAGTAATCGTCTTGGTAGGCATTTTTCAAAAAAGAATGGCAAACATGAGCTCCAGTTTGAATGAGTCCTTAAAAGCAATTGTCGATGTTATCGTCTCTGAGTTAGACACTCGTTTTAGGGACTACGAAACAAACATTTTGTTTGCAGAGAGCACAATCTTAGACCCACGATTTAAAGGTCGTGTGTTCAAATCCAAGGGCGCAAAATTTTGTCAATACCTGCAAGCAGAGCTGTTTCTGAAAGGGTATTTTCGAAAGCGAGAAACATTACAGAGAAGAGGTGTCATTTGGCAACAAATTCTGAAAATGTAAATAATTAAAATCATGTTTCTACATGCAAACTTAGAAAATAATCTGTAGTACGAGTATAGGTATAGTGTACAAATATTTACTCTAGTTTATAAGAATAAATATGTATATATTCTACAATAGTTTTTAAGTATATATTAGAATAGTTTATACATAAGTATATATTATAGTGTATAAGTATAGTACCATAGTAAGAAAATTCAGAAATAAAATAACACAAAGTAATAAATTCGTTTTGTCTTATTTCTTATTTTAACCGTTTAGGAAGCGTATTTAAAAAACACATAACACTATAACCTTTTGATTTCATTGTATTCCACGTCATCGTCTCGATGCATGTACAACACATATTCGCATAATTATTTGTAAAATAAAAAATTATTGTACTAAAATTTTTTACTATTTATACGCGTACTTCCAATGTTATAATTTTGTTTTTTTTATCAATGTATATTAAAAATGATTAGAAAAGCACTACTGCATTAAATTTTCTAAAAAGTTTCATACAGTTTAAATTTTTTACTCAAATGTAAGTTTTACTACTACTCTTGACATTGCAAACATTTATGAGAATATGTGTACTTGCTCATTCATGATTTCTTCATGTGTTCTTCATTCTTTTTACGACGAAATAGAGTTTGGTGCTATGAGTGTGTCGCATTTCAATAACAAGTGTATGGTTATATGAGTGCGTCGCCTAGCTAAAACCAGATCGTTTGGTTTTGGTTTTTACTATGTGATTTCCCTGCACAACTGGTTACAAACTCACTTATTCATTTTTGGCATGAATGACTCAAACGCCGTTTTTTCACTCAATGCAGATCTCTACTATCTACATCTATTGTGAATGAAAATGAATGTTGGTACCTGCGAATTAAATTTACATATAGTAACGTGCAAAACTGAGCAAATGTTTACAAATTTAACTTTAAGGCGCTGTAAAAATATTAACACCCAATCAAATTCTACAAAAGTAATTTTATTTTATTCTTTGTTTAATTCTTAAACGAAATAGCTTAGAAAATAACTTAAGAGACCAATTTAACAAGGAGAAAAATTTAAAATCTTAAGAGAACTGCTATGTACTCAGTTTTGCACGTTTCGCACTTATGAAGCTTAAAGCGCCGTTAGATTAAATAAATGCAAAAATATTAACTGTTATATGTTTTTATATATGTCTGATTTTCGTTTGGTTTTTACTTTTGGTTTTAATTATAACAAAGTGTTTGAAGTTAGAGCATTGCTTATTAATTGCTTATTATGAGGAAAATAAATATTGATTTAGAATATAGTATTGTGGTATTAACTTGCATGTATATTTTATACCTGTATAAATGAATGATCGCGTCACTGAACGAATCGAAATATATATGTAACAACGAAAACCTCGAATAAAGCCAAAGAGAAACGTCGACAGAGACATTCATCTTGCGTCCCATGCATTTATTGTGCATTTTATCATAGTGTTTGTGAAATATGTATGTGTGCGTGGCATGAACAAAGCATGACGAAATATCTAATCGATTGAGATATTTCATCATGAAATTTATTCTCTCATCGCTCTGTTTATGTAAACAACATTCTCTCTTTGGCCCTGCTATCTCATTTACGCCTTCACGAGGTAAGTACGTGGGAAAGAGGCGAATATAGGCAAGTGCTCACTTTTATGAAATATTTGGACAGAGCAGACGTGAGCGCGTTAGCGGATGGCATGCGAAATATGTGCAAAGTGCTGATGGCGTCGTCATCGGCAGCGGATGGCATACGAAATATTTGCAAAGTGCCGACGGCGTCGTCATCGGCATTGTTGTCCGCACATCTGCTCATTTCGAAAAATAACAAGAAATGAACTATCATCATGCTTCTATGCAGCATGATGATCGCACGTATACGAAATGGCTGATTCTAAATGCATGACCATGTCGGAGGTGCTTAAGGCAATAACTCGGCTTCTAATTGTCCGTTGGTCATAAAATTTTGACAGAACGTCAGCGAAGTATGTATCTTTCCAACCTGTCAAAAGATAGCGTCACTAGAAATGGAGATTTTGAAAAAGTCTTTACTTACAAAACTTTGCGAGAGACCTGGGATAATTTTGAAAACTGTACCTTTGACAGTTTGTGTATAAAAATATAAAAAAATATAATAAAAATATATTATTGTACATAAATAGAATAAACTAAATCAATAAAAGGCAATGTCCGAAAGAATCACTTATAATACTCTTGCATTTTTACCGACAAAAGTAAGAACCAAATGTCGGTCATAAAAGTGCAATGCCATCAGGAAATCATATGCTTGCCATGTGTTAAAAAAATGCAAGACCACCGCGAAGTCTCATGCTTGCCTGGGTTTTCTGTATGTAGATCATAAGAATGCAATATCAAGAGGAAACCACTTATGTTGACAACGTATTTTTATCAACGCCGTAAGTTTCAAAATCATAACAAGAAAAGTCGACTAGGAGTACTTTTTATAGATTAATCTGTAGATTTGAGAAATAATATTCTAAAATAAGAGGATAATTTTCACACAATTATATAAGCAAAAATACTTATACCTATAACAATAGATATAGTGTTCTTAGGAATAAACTCAACTAGATAGTGAACAAACAAATACTTCTATTAATAATGTTTTAAAGTAACTTTGTGACCGTGTAACTTACATTTAAATATACAGTTAATAAATATAAATCAGTCACTATCAACATTGTGTGTTTAATTTATGTGAAAGAATTTTATCCCATATCAGAGGAAACACCTCTCTTCGTAATACCACCAAAAAGTCCAGAATGTAACTACGCAATCGCGAAAGGAAAAATTAAGTTTTATCTGAAACCTTTAGTGTGTGAAAATATACAATGAAAAATATATAAAGTGAAAAAAAAATGAACAACTGAATTGCGGTACTAGAATAAACACAAAACGCAATAAAAATATTGGCACAGCTCCAATCGAATATTCTAGCGAATCCGGTGGTAGTGAGAGAATGACAACTTTCATAAAAAACAAGGCGAAGCTAAACTAGCATTACTCCATCTACAACAGTTTGAGGATTGGCAACTCATCAAAGGAGGTCTCCGGAGAAAATATCGACCGAACATCCGACCAGAGGAGTTAGTAGACAAGGTATGCGGCATGGAGTCGAAAAATGTAAGTCATTTAATTGAAGAATTACAATACAATGAATTATAAAAATAAAGCAGACAAATTGAGAATTTTTTTGGAAAATGAACCCGTAGGCTTAGTGGCATTGAATCTTTATTAAGAAGTACCATAAGAAAAATAACTCAAGGTACATAAGGATATGCTATTCGATGAAATATCGGCATAATTGAATGCCAGGAGTATTTTTCACTAGTGATATGAGAAATCTCATGACCAACAACTCGTTTATGTCACGCTCTCTTCTTGAGGTCTTGAAGGATTATTCATTGTTACTACACACAATGATAAACGATTTTATCATGGGCGAAGAAGTGCACGCAGGTGTCGTGGGACACTCGTCAGCTCCATTCAGAACAACATTTTTAATAATTATTTTTGTTTTCATTTATTGAAAAATTTTTGTTTTAATTTCCTTTTTTTTTTTAACCACTAAGCCACGCAGACATTTTAATCATGTTTGCTTAAATAGCTCCAATATAATAAGAAAAACAAAAATTTTCAATATAAAACAAAAACAAAAAATATTTCCAATGCAGAATTCGACCCCATGCCATCGGTTTGCCAGCCCTACACTCTAATCAATAGAAAACAAATCTGACGATTCTATTTTTAGCATAATTTTTTGAAATTTCACTCATGCCGTAACGCACTTAAAAGAGCTGTGCTCTAATAATTATAATAGTCAATAATAAAGAACATATTATTACTATAAGTTTCACAAAATGCTCGCTGTGTATCTGCTTTGTTTTCTATTCCCCTCTCTCTCTCTCCCTCGCCACACTCAACGACTTTTGTATACTCAAGTCATACACCAATAAAAAAAAACCTAACACTGGTCAACAGGATTTTTTTCCATGGATTATTTGAAATCATTTGAAGCCAATTTTTCACGCTAATTTGAAATATGTATTTAATTTTTTTCTAGCGGCTCTTCAATAGTTTATTTTTCTTTCATTCGTGTAGCTTAATAGTACAAACTGAGGACAGATGCGGAATCACAACAAACAACAAATATTTTTTGGAAAAACAAAAAATTTTTATTTTGTTGTGCTGTGTAATCATTTTTATTCTTTCCTACCTGTATTATTTTCCATTCTTCTCCCTTCCTTCCTTTCATTAACTCATTCAACTCACGTCACACAACAACATCAAGAGATCTTTTTGCTTGCACCTTTATTTTTTTCGGGCTCTCATTGCCAATTATTTTGTGTGAGATTGAGCAATAGGTTACTTTTTAAATATATTTTGAGACTTATACTTTTTTTCACAATTGAAACGGTCGGCCAATAACCGAAAACATAGAAAAATAAGTGAAAAGTTCGGAATCTAACCAATCAAGAATTCGAGTACAGCTCCTTCGTGAACGTCGTAGATTGGAAGCATTGTGCGCTGTTCTAGGGCCACCGACTGCATCGACCAGTAGAGAGGTAAGGATGGCTGAGAGCGATTCAGACTCCGACGAAGTGCCACAGATGTACGAAACTTATGTAGCGCCTCAAGCTGACTCGTTGGATAATATGGACTATCATAGTTTCAGAGATTTCGACATCCTTGTAGAACAAAGTGTTCAATATCAGCGTCCGAATTACTATTGTAAGCTCTGGCAGCGTGCCAACAATCATTTCAAGCGGCAGATTATTGATAACGAATTTGGGAACGCGTGCAGCATATGCGATAGGCTATGGATAAAAAAAAACCTAAAACTGAGTACTATTACAACAGTCTCAGAGCGTTCATGCCCAGCAGCACACGATGTTGTGGAATTAAGAGCATAGTTTGGTCATTACGCGGTCAGCGGAATATACCCTAGAATTTAATTTATGATATATTTGCCGAGGAGTTGTCATTTCCAGCGATCTACTACTGTACCGGCCGGTGCATATGGGATGGAGTGCGTGCTACACCGTTTACGATGTGCATGTTAGAGATAGTCGAGTGACACCACAACATGCGCACCCGGGTAAGAGCTGGAATTTATAACAACCAGAGACGAATCACCGAACGATATTGCTATTTTTCCATTTTTGTAAAACTGACCGACACGCTCGCTTCCAACGGCTATCAAAACAAAACTTAAAGGGAATTGACTGAAACTTTGACAGAAGGCTACTAAAAGAATGTACTGCACGACGGTGATACTCTTTTGTGATAGCAGCGCCATCGGGCGGTAAGGCTAAGTACTTGTTGATTGACCCTCGTATATTGAGAGACTTATCGACATAAATCTGGCCTTTCTCAAAACAATTCCCAACTCAGTGCAGTACTAGGCTGATCGGAAAAAAGATTTGCACATTCACTCGCACACATTTTCGTTCGCGGAGAGGAACGATGCCGATTTCACAATCCACACTGGCCGATTTGCGAGATATGGATTCTTGACCCGCTTGCTAAATATGGTCGTAGGCGCAAGTTTTACAAGAGGCGAGTAATAGCGCACGCAATAAGCTAGAGGCGAAATTATACGAGAACATACACGAATTTCTTTATAACAGATAATAGGATCGACACTGCGACGACCAACAATGTTCTTCAAATGGAATATGAAATATGTAAATACGTTCAATCCATTGATCTCATCTGTACTCAACTCCAACAGGGATTTCCAGATTTTTCTTGATGCATATTCTTCTGCCGCCTTCGTAGCTGAATACGTCAACAAATCAAATCGTGGCATCAGTCAACTGCATCGTGAACTGCTACAAATCCATGAGCAGAACCCGCAGTATGAATACACGCAACTGATGACTAAACTAGGTCTTTAAATGCTAAACGCAGAGGAAATGAGCGTTAGAAAACCGCGTGGTATTTGCTGCGTCAGCCGAAGAATTGGGTGTCTCGTAAAACTGTCGCAATTCCAAGAGTCTGGCCTCAAGAAAGATACAAGGCTCGTAAACGTAAATTGATAATGGATGCAGAGAGATTGTCCGAAAAAGATGATTAACCTTGCTCAGTTTGTCGCATGGTATGAGCCAGCAACGACGCGGACAACTATGAACAACGATGATAACTACAGAAATCTAGATGAAGACGCTGATAATGATGACAGAACCGTCGGTGTGATAACATACCGTCCTCGTACGTCTTGCGAGATCATTCGTTACCGCAACTACGATATCAGTGACGTTTCAAATTATAACAGGGAGATGGTGATGTTGTATATACCATTCCGTAATGAGCACGTTGAAATCATCGATAGGACCAAATTCCTTGAGACGTACGAAGAGCGTTTGCGTGAAATAATGGAGGCGCGCAAAGAGTTCGAGGGCAATATAGACATTAACGTCATAATGCAGGAGATCGAGGCTCTGCGTGTTCTCAATGTCGAAATGACTGCCATACATCCACTTCTTTTTTTTTTCTACAACCGAATGCGGGACTTTAACCCGCTTAAAACTACCGCACCATGTCCTATTATCCCACGGAAACGGTTGTTAAATAAAACGTGGGGAGGAACGTTGGGGCATTGATGCTCGAAAACAATCAGTCCTAATTAAAAAGGTCAGCTATTGTGCTGCCGTCGTACGTAGGTCGTGGCTACTCGTCAGTATTCTACGAAACCCTCACCGGGCACTCACTTCAATGCCTGCATATTTCGTCTAGCATTCTCTAGACGACATAGCTCCAGCTGCATCCTTGTCACACGTTCACAGATCCCGTCCCAGTTGGCCGAAGATGCCAACATGAACTGCAACACACTTCCTGGCTCATGTGGGTAGCCTACTGGAACAGGAAACCGAGCACATTGGAAAGCTACATGTTTATCGTCCTCCGGTTCATCACACAATGGGTACCTTGGTGTGCTGTCGTGCCCAAAAATGTGCAGGTACCACCTATAGCCGCCATGTTCAGGCAAGAACTGGGTTAAATGGTAGTTGGTTTCCCCGCTCTTCCTGCTCAACCATTTTTCAATGTCCGGAATGAGCCTGAAAGTCCATCTACCATTCTCAGCATTCTGCAATCTCGGCTGCCAAAACAATATTGAGACTTGTCGCTCCCGCCTTCTTGCAACGCTGTTTGGACGCCCATGACACATCACATAGAGTCTGCGCATTTCATTGGCCAATATGTCTATGGGGATCATTTCCGCAAGTAACAATGCTGCATCGTCTGAGATAGTTCGAAAACCCGATACCGTTCTCAGCGCTGGTAGGTAGTGGAAAGGATTTTTAAGTATGTAGCGGCTCTCAGCGATTCTGCCCAAATGGGAGCAGCGTATAGCATAATGGATGTCACCACCCTTGACAAAATCTGGCGCTTGTCTGCCTTAGAACCACTGATGTTTGGAAACATCCATGATAAAGCATTCTGGACCCTTGCGGCTTTACCCTTCACGTACAGCAGGTGCTCTTTTTATGATAACCTGTTATCCAGCATTACACCTAGATACCTTATGGCCTTCTTGGACCGTACCTCATGCTCACCAACTCGTACGGAGCAGAACTCTCGTTTCCTACTGGTGATCAGAACCACCTCCGTCTTCTGTTCTGCCAAGGTCAGTCTCGAAGAACTAAGCCATTCTATAACCGCGCGAATGGCAGCATTTGCATATTGCTCTACGTCCCTTATCTCCTCGCCCGGTACTAACAGACACAGATCATCTACAAAACCTACCGAAGTGCAATTTTCGGGAATGTTCCATAGGATGTGTACCCAGCACCGAACCCTGAGGAACACCAGCTGTAATTCTGTACATTTTCTTGCCATCGTCGCTATCGTAATGCAAGAATCTCTCCGACAAGTAAGACTTCAACAACTTTTGTAGACATTGACGCTCCCGTTCTACGAACGGACCCTTCGGACCCAGCTAGCAGAGTTAAACGTGTTCTTCGCGTCCAGCGTGACGACTGTCCAGTACTCTTTAACACCATATAGCCACCTTTCACCTTGTATTGCCTGTTTTGCTATACCAACCAGTTTTATTACCGCGACTACTGCCGAACAACCCTTTGGAAAGCCAATTTGGTTTTCAGAGAGAGTGCAACTCTCCTCGCACTTTGTTCCAGTCTGTTGCATACAACCTTCTCCAGAACTTTGCCCACAGTATCCAGCAAACATATCGGTCTGTACGACGACGCCTCGTTGGGTGGCTTACCAACTTTTGTATAAGGACCAGCTTTTGATGCTGCCACATACAAATGATGGCAAATGATAAAAGCCAATGTTATCCATCCGAGCAACTCACCATTTGCCAGTCCAATGTTGTTAATTAAGAAGAAAGATGGCAGCGACAGATTGTGTATTGATTATCGCGAGCTGAATGCGAATGCGGTGTCTGACAAATATCCATTGACATTCATAGCAGATCAGATAGATCGGGGTGGAAAATATTTTTCCAGTCTTGAGTGGATTTTACCAAATACCGATTCACCCTGTCTCTTGATCGAACAGCATTTATTACTTCAGAGGGGCAATACGAGTACTTAACTATGCCGTTCGGGTTGAAAATTTCGTCATCAGTATTTCAACGTGCCATTGAAAAGGCAGTGGGTGAATTAGTGTATTCCTATGCAATCATCTATATTGATGATGCGCTGATTGTTGCGAAATCAAAAGAAGCAGCATTTGAAAGGTTATCGGTTGTGTTAAAAACTTTGTCAGATGCAAGATTTTCACTGAATATAAAGAAGCGTGCCTTGGTTACTTTATTAAAGATGGCGAAGTTAAGCCAAATCATCGCAAGATAGAATTTATTGGTTTGTCCCACGTTTCTCCGAATAGATGTAGCCATTATATCAGTTAACTTCAAAGCTTAACAAATTTGTTTGGAAAGATGAGCATGAACGAATACGTCAGAAGATCATCCATGTGTTAACAAGTGACCACGTACTTATTATTTTCGACTCTCAACTAGCAATTGAAATGCATACAGATGCGAGAGATGTCTATGGTGCCATGCTTCTGCACAAGGTAAATGGCATGTGTAGGGTAATAGAATATTTTAGCAAATGTATACAAAGGTACATAGATGGTGGGCATACTTGCAGTCATTTGACTCTAGTGTATAGTATCGAAAGAGAAAACAAATGGCTCATGTAGATTTTCTATCTCGAAATCCAATTCCTGAAGTAAAAAAAGGCATAGACAAAGTTACTGAAATCCGTGTTGATTTGGCTACGATAACATATAATTGGTTAATAGTAGAACAGCAACTTGACACAGACATAGCGAAAATCATATCACATTTGAATGGATATGGCATGCAGGGGAATGTAGTAAGAATATATGAGGTCAGAGCTGGATTGTTACATCGCAATATTCAAAGAAATGGTAAAACTCGTTGCTTACCTGTTATTCCCAGAGCATTTAGGTGGTCAGTGATGCAGGATGCATTGCAGGATATTCAATTAGCTATGAGTTGTATAAGTAATCGTGTGACTAAATTCAGTCCTTTGATTGGCAAAGAGGCAAGACCCATAGGTATGTTGTCTATAATCGAAGAAAATAAAATTGATTATAGACAAGCAAGGACAAAGGCAAAGGAGAATATTGATAAAAATGCTGAGTATGATAAGTGTGGAGTTGACAGAAATAAGGCCCAGATTGTAAAGCATAAGATTGGCGATCATGTCTTGCTGAGAGGTGAAGAACGGCATCAAACGAAATTGGATCAGAAATATAAAGGACCATTTGATGTGGTTGGATACTAGATGGTGACCGATATCTATTAAAATATTTGACTAGTAAGAGAACGTACAAATATCCGTATGAAAGCTTGCGAAGATTGCAAAGTGAGCAAGTAACATCAGATCTAATTGGAGAGCTTGACGACGGTCAAAAGACAATCTCTACCACCTAAAAGAGGTGCAGGGAACTTCATTCACAAGGCTCGGTCCATGCAAACAAAAAAAAAAAAAAAAAAAATGGTCACGCCTGTGACGGGTGACATTGTGTGTGGCAGATGATTGATCTTACTACAGATCGTGGCACTGAAGGTGCATAGCGTCGCCGAGAGGTGGCAAGAGCCTGTTAACTGTGGAATGATGAAAAACTGACCGACCAAATGGTCTGGGGTATGTAGAAGAGTCCAAGCTACTAAAAAAAGAAAAGATATCCTGCAAAACGGACATTTGAAGACACGATGAGTGTGTGTAAGCTAGTGTGTATTTCAGGAATGATAAAAAACTGATAGCCAAATGGTCGATGCAGAAGAGTACAAGCTACTAGTAGGGAAAAGGGTATCCTGCAAGACTGATATTTGACCACACGATTAGTGTACGTAAGCTACTACGTATTGCAAGAAATACGATAAGCATTAGTGAGAAGCTAAAAGTCATAAGAAAATAAATTGATAAATATTGAAGCAAGGATGCCATGAGTAATTAATTTAATTTATTGTACAGTGAGACATGACACAATCTAATGTTAGACTTTGCACACGAGGACGTGTGATGGTCAGGAAGGCCATGTCGGAGAATTGTAGGTGCAATAAAAGTAGACTAGGTTGAACTAAGCATTTGATTGTAAAAGATATAATAAAGTAAAGCAAACAAGAAGATTACTGTTACATTACTAAATGATCATTATCGATATTTCGAGATCATTCTTATTTGACTGCGTGTGTTTCGCTGAGGTTATGGCTGGAGAGCCAAACATTGACTAGCTCTCTGTCAAGCGTAGCCTGAGCGTTGCAGTGTGGGTAGAGAGTGCAACAAAGAGTGTGAGTGCTCGGAGAGCAGCACAAAAAGGTATAAGCAATGAGCGATTGGAATAGAATGGGCATTGTGATTTTGATAGTCAAACGAACACAATGCTCGGTACTCGCTGCTAGCAAAATGCGGAAAACGAGACAAACGGCAATAAATGACGACGCCCACGCGACGCCAAATGCAATGAGCATTGATATAGGTGGTGATGATGCGACACATACATAAAATGTTTTTTGTTTTATTACTCTTAGGTAGAAATGCTAACAAATTGTATAAAGTACCGCTAGGATTTTATTATACTTCTTATTCTTATTTTATGTTCATATGTTTAACCCTATGTTATACTTATTTTGTCTACATATGTTTAAGCCTATGTTAACTCATTGACATTGAAAGCTGTGCTGTTACAAAATCTGTTTGTAACATATGTAAGTCTGCAAAGCGTCTGTTCTGTAAATGTTAGGATTGCCAACTTAGAAGAAAACAAAAACTTATTGGAAATTTTAAAAAATTTATAAATAAAATATATTACAAAAAATGAAAATTGGCTTTGTTTAGAGGGGTTTCTAAGTAGTTCTTACTATTTATAATTTTTGTTCTGAATCTGACTTTTTCCGCCAAGTTGGCAACCTTAAATACTCGATTGGTTGGTGTATTTTTTTTTTTTTTTTAAAATATTTTTTGTTATTGAATCTCCTATATAAATAAATAGGATTACCATTTTTTTTTTTAACTGTATTTTTTTTTGAACCCTCGAATTTTATGAGTTGAGAATGACATGTTACTTAAGAGTTATATTTAAATATATTATTGACTGAAGAACATCGCTTAGTCTTCCGGTGATCTGAAATGGAGATCCAGGGGATGGTAACGCATTAACCTACGAGTGTGCAAGCTATTGTCTAACAAATTGACAGCGAGGTGATTTTCATGTGATTCAAGTCGAAGAACATGTTTCTTGCTGCTGTTCACAATTTCCTCATTAACAGTTGACACCTG
>JBAMAW010001425.1:0-23506 GCA_037043295.1 Amiota minor | reverse complement strand
GTAGAGGAAAGTTAATTTCTTATATTGCTTTTATGGACTTGTTTTCCTGACATAGTGGTAACTGTTGTATATCGGATTGATTTTATGACTTCTTCTTGATATCTTTTGGATAATTAGGTTCCTTATCGTTTGCTTTGTTTTACAAATATTTTGTCGCCAGAATTGTATGTTACGCGTTCTTTCCTATTAGTATTGTGGTAATTTATGTTTTTTTCTTGTTTCTGTTTTAATTTCTCGTAATTTTTCTGCCTAGTCTTTTCGTATTCTACTGATCCGGGAGGGTAAGGTCGTCCAAAAAAAAGATCAAACAGTTTCTTTTACGTAGTGGAGTGAATTGAATGATTGTACTCATTCACTGCTGTTTCTATGAGTTCATGTAGGTTGCTAGTGGGATATTCTTGTTGAAGACATCGGACTATTACAGCTAATGTAGAATGGAATTTTTCGATCTGGCCATTTACTTCGCTTTACTTTGTAAGGAGATGCAGTGAAAATTTGGATATTTAACTCATTTTCGAGCATAATTTTAAGTGATTGTGAATTGAAGGATTTTGCATTGTCGAAAACTATGGATTTGGGTACAGAGAAATAAAAAATTATTTCTCTTAGCGGTTTGCAGATATTTTCTATACTTTTCCCATCTATGGGTTTTACAACTGCGAGTTTAGTAAATTTGTCTATTGAAGTCAGGAATTTGCAATTTCCTGTTCAGAAGCTATCGATATGGATGGTGTGACCTGGATATGTGGGAATTGGAGTCTTTCCAAGATTTGGTTTATTGGGTTGACAGTCGTATTTGCATTTTTTACAGATTTTGCATGCTTTAACAATATTGTTATTTTTTTGGTCATTCCAGGAAAAAAGTATTGGGTTAAAATTTGTTTTTTTAAATATATTCTTGGGCATTCCTATGGTCTGTATTATGTGTGTTTATTATTATATAGTTTTGTTGTTCCTCACTTTTTATGTATTTAGTCTGAATTTGTGTGTAGTTTGAAAAATACGAAGGGTGAATTGTTTGTATTGCTCACAAGACGGATTCTTCGGTTTTGATACTATTTAAAGCGCATAAAGCCGTTTTCATTCTTTCCTCTACGTTTCTCTTCCAAGAGAGTTTTGAGTCCAGAACTTCTACAAGATATTTGGCTTTCCTTGATAACCTTAGCTACGATCCACGGTAATCTGATACAAGGTAATTTATATTTTCTCGTGAACAGTACCAGCTCTGTCTTCTCTAGATTAACCCGAAGACCATTCTGATCAGCTCACTTCCAAGTACGATTAAAAAGGATTCCAACAGTTCGCTGATGATGGATAGATCTCTTCCCGATACCATTAGAACCAGATCATCCGCGTAAGCCGTCACTCTACAACCTTCCTGCTTTAGCATTTATAGAAGCTTATTAAGAACCGTGTTCTACAGAAGAGGGGATATAACCGCTCCTTGCGTAGTGCCTCTCGTAACCTTCCTCCTTATCGTCGCAGGTCCCAGGTCGGATTTTATCACCCGACAGCTTAGCACGTTGCTGAGCCACCTGATAATCACCGGATGTGAATCAATGTTTTTGAGCACTACCGAAATGGGTTCGCTTCTGACGTTATTGAAAGCTCCCTCAATATCAAGAAAAGCCGCCAACGTAAACTCCTTCCATTGGAAAACTTTTTCAATCTGCCCTACCACATCATGCAAAGCGGTCTCAAATGATCTACCTTTGAGGTATGCGTATTGTGCACCGCTAAATAGCTGTGGATTCCGCTTGCCTCTAAGGTATAGATCTAGTAAGCTCTCCAATGTTTTCAGTAAAAACTCTCTCACCGTATTTACTGAAAAAATCTCAAGTCCTTTGGTGAGATGTGGTTTATCTTTCCCGTTTTGCGAATGAATACCATCCTCACTTCTCTCCATTTAACCGGGATGTATCCCGTAACGAGACACTCCTTTAAAATCCTTTCCAACCACTGCACAACATAAACAGCCGATGCCTAAAGCAGAGCTGGTATTATGATAGCAGGTCCCGGTGATTTATACAGTTGGAATGACCAAATAGCCCCGCGGATTTTTTCTTCTGTAAAAAGATCATTTAGAGCTGCACTACTGCTCCACTCGCCCAGGTTCGAACAACTGTTGCTGAGGATGATATTCGCATTCTCCAAACCAGTACTTGAGCAACTCGGAAAGTGGACGTCAATGAGCAGCTACAAGGACAATGCTGCATACCACAAATCAAATATAGAACTAAACAACATTATATTGTCTTTTTTGCTACTGCTCTTCTATAACCATTGGATCGAGGCATTATCGCTTTCTTTAAGAGGGAATATCGACAAATTGTCATAAGGAAGCAGCTTATCGCTATAGAACGAGGCAAAACTGTTAAGCAGTTCTTACAAGAAGTGTCTCTTCTTAGCGCACTGAATTTCATGAAGAAAGCTTGGGATTCAGTAAGAGTTGAAACAATTTCAAATTGTTTTAAAAAAGTAAGTGAGAGAAAGAATAGAATAGATTAATAAATCAAAACATGATTTATATTTTCTAGGTGGGAGTTGTCGAGAAGACAGCACCTTCAGCTGTAGAATCTGAAACGGTGGCAGACTTACCAATTGATATCAGCAATGAGTATGTACATTGCGATAGCGACGTCCAATGCTATGGATACTTCAATGAAAATGAAATAATTGAAATCGTTAATCAAGAAACAGCAGTGGCTCAGATAGTGATGCAGGCAACTGCCAAGTCGAGAGTTCAAAAGAACTCGAAAAAGTTCCTTCGACAAAAGAAGTATTTTGTGCTCTCTGCACTTTGGAAGTATTTACCACAGCACATGTCTTACAAGAAGAATATAATTCTATGCAAGAATAAAAAGCGAGATTGCATCAATTTACTTTTAAAAATAAGAAACAGTCAAAAATTATTGACTACTTCAATGCTTAATGTTAAAATTGAATCATATATTACCTAAACTTTATTTTACTTTACTTTCATAAAACTTTATTTCATTTGAATTTTTACTCATTATATCCGAGTTTTAAAATCTGTTCGATTAGCTGAACATTTTGCTGAGCTGCACAAAAAATTCTGCAGAAAATTGGTTGCTGCTAACCGAATTCGAATGTATATCATTTAACGCACCCACGTGTAAACTCATATTTTCCGTTACTCAGAGAGAAAGCTGTCTTTTCAATATCTGATTATTCGAGGGATATTTGATGGAAACCGCTCTTCAGATCTATAGTAGAGAAATATTTATTTGCCCATAAGTTAGTCATAATTGTATTCATAGCCGCAATTGGACATTTAGCAGGTATGTTATCTTCATTAAGTTTCCTATAGCCGATAACCACATGCTACACGGAATTTTTTTGTTCTTGAAGCATCTGGTTTTTTTTTGGAACTACGCATACTGGAAAATTATATGGTGATTTGTAACGACGTATGATAAGAGCCATTGGATATGGGTATGACCTAGAATAGCTTGTCGTTCGCTTTCAGTACGGATTCCGCTTTTACATTTGTGAGAAATGTTAAACTATTATCTGGGTCAGAGAAAATTGTTGGGCAGGAATAGATGTTTTCCCTAAAAGCCTTGTCGTTTTCTGGTGTCATATGATTTAATCGGAGTTGTAGGTGAGCGACTGATTTGAACTCTAATTGTTCGAGTAGATATTGATACATTTGGAGTAGTTTAAAATAGTTGTGTTCGGTATATATTACAGCTTTGACAGCTTTTAGTGTGTCGTTTCCGATGGTGCCATCGCAAGTTTGCAGACCGGGTAATAGGAAAAATTCGAGTTCATTTATTTCTTCATTAAAGATTTTTATGTTAGCATGGTGGGTTGTTTGTGATTGTCCTGCTACAGAATTTACAAGAAAGACTGTTTCATTGGGAATTGGTTTCAGGTTTTACGTAATTTTTATTTGATCCAGTGTCTAAAAGAAATTTCAGCCCGTTCCCGTTCTTCATTCTGAATAGATAAAACGGAAGAGTGGAGTAAGCCAGTCTAAAAAAATAATATCATCTTTATAGGAAATGTCGTTGGTGTCTGGGATCTCTGAGTTGAAAGTTGTTGGATTCTGATCTGGGGTATTGTCTTCGCCATAACCCATTTTATCGGGGTATGGTTGTTCGGGATATAGTTGATCTGGGTATGTTTGTTTGTGGTAAGGTTGCTCATCATTATGCATTATTGCTTCAGTGTTGAACACTTTTTGTATAATAGTTTATTCGGTTGTTGTACCGACATTGAATGCGGTCTTTTAAAAGTATTTGGATTGGACCTAAGGTGATACTGATTAGAGTGATCGACGTCTATAGGTATCGGTTGGTTTCGTGAAAATGTTGGCCTGAATGGTGGTTGATTTAAATTTTGTTGTTGAGGTCGAGGTTGATATTGTTGAAATGGCTGTTGCGGACAATATTGTCGGAATTGTTGTTGTCGACGATATTGTTAGAATTGTTGTTAGGGACGATATTGTTGGAATTGTTGTTGTGGGTGATATTGTTGGAATTGTTGTTGTGGGCGATATTGTTGGTTATTAAATGATTGTCGATATTGTCCCTGATTTGATTTAGGATGAAAAGTTTCCTGAGTAAATTCAGGAGAGAACGGGCGAGTAAATTTAGTTGAAAAGTGGCATTCGACTCGATAATTTAAATTACCTAGCTTAAAACACATATGCAAAGCTTGGGGTAAACTATTTGGTTCTCTTACACTCAAGAGACGGGGAAGGTCTCCATTAAGCCCTCGTAAAAAGGTATCTAAAGCCTTGTCACGATAAGTTTGAGTCATGACATTGAGTGCATCGTCACTCAAGTCTAATCAATATATTTTGTCTAAACTTAAAAATCAAACGATAGAATACTTTTTGGTGAAATTTAGTGATTGACTTATTTCCCTGTATAAAAATGGTCATTTGATACTCTACGGTTGAGGTGTGTCTCTTGTTCGAGTAATGAAGCATTAAACATTTTTTTTATTTGAACCCAATCTCGTGGAGTTCGGTACCTGGTATACTGTGCGGTTTTGACGCCAAGAGTTAAACTCTCCAGGTTTGCCTGAGAAAACTCGTAAGGTCTTCACAGTGTCAGGTATTCACTCTGTATCACTGATATTTCGGGTAAAGTCTATGGAAGGAGAGGATACAGGATTAATAATTTGGTTGACTATACGGGCTATTTTTTGGAGTTAAACTTCTGAGAAGTTCACAGTAGAATGGGATAGAGGTGGTGAGAACATGGTTGCAAGTGTAAGGTTATTAAAAGTGTCAATTAAATTTTGCATAACATTTTTAATAAATTAATATTGTAAGTAAATATTTGTATTCTTGTATTATTTGAAATAAATTAATAGTGTACTTTTCTCACTTTTTATTCTTCTTTTTTCTCTTTTTTTTTTTTTTTCTTCTTATTTTATTATTGTTATTTTTTTTTTTTGTCTTTCTTTTTTGTTTGTTTTCTTTTCCTTTTTCTACTTTTTTTTTCTTAAAAGATAATTTTATGGTTTTAGCTTACGTAAGTCATTGTTGGCGTCACTGCTTCCGTCATTGATGCTTCGTTGTTTCGATATTTCCTCCGGTTGATTTTGGTCGTTGATACTTCGTTCGTTGTCAACGATGATAGTTGATGTTTTGTTGTCGATCATGATCGTTACTATATCGTTTGTTGTCGATGATGATCGTTAATTCTTCGTTTGTGTCGATGATGATGCTGCTATTGTTGTAATAGTGCTAGTGGTTTGATGGTGATAATCTTGCAGGGAATTTTGGTAATCAAAGCAACAGCACAGCGCTTAATCTTGAATATTTCAGATTACTTTCTTTTAATAGTCATTAATTTATCAATAAAAAATCATGGGTTTTCTTAAGGTTTTTGGAGAGATTAATAAAAGTTATAACACATCCATATAAAAAAACTCCATATTAGGATGATCGATCTGCTTATTCTAAATTGGCTTAGTTAAGTTATAAAATTAATATAATTTTGGTTTCTTCTTTATTTCACAAATTTGCTGCTTGCTTTATTTCTTTTGGTTTTCTTGACTACTAGGTCAAAGTTTTTTTTTTTTTTTTTTTTTTTTTGTTGTGTTAAATTTTTTCTTTGTTTGCCTATATTCACTATTTACACTGTTGTTGTGTGGTTATTTCTTTCTTTAAAATTAAATCAGATTTTAATTTTACTTGTACACACTCATTCACTATCGATTGTAGAGGCTGGGTTTACAACTCCCCGTTTTGTATCTTTCGTTGAAAGATACTACTAAGGAGCCAACTACAATAACACTTTGACCGCGAATTACACTTTTAATTATTGTAATCGCGGCCCACGTTGGGCGCCAATTAAACAAATTATTGTTTATTTAAATTTAAAAAAATATAAGTTTATTATAAGATCTCGATGAGCTTAATGTTTTATCAGCGTTATGCGCTTTTTTAATTTCAGCACTATGTGCTTTTTTGAGCAACAAATTGTAACTAAATTCAACTTACTTCAACTTCATTAGGGTGAAGTTTCGCTCATGCTGGTCTACGTGACAGAAAGTGCACTGTCAGCGGCTTATGCTTGGAAAAGGACATATGTAAAGTTTCTGGATATTGCATCAGCCAAATAGTGTGGGAAGCGGACATTACGTCTGCGAAGATATTGTGAATAATGATCATGATAATGATGATAGCATTATGGGAACAATGATCATGATAATTATAATAATGTTATTAGAGAGTTAAAAGAGTTTCTTAACTTATACACACCAGAGATGCACTATACAACAGGGGCGTACGTAAAAAAAATATTCTGGGGGTTAGTCATCCTTTCAAATTTTGCATAAGATTAAGAAATGGATGTGTTGTTGTTGTATAACTGTAATATCTTTATTGAGACTTTTCCGGTTAATTTTCCAAAAAATTTATTATTTGTTGGGGGAGATGGCAATAAAAATACACATTCTGTGAAAATTTCCGGTGTTTTTGTTAAATGTAGGGAGCTTTTGGGCTTTTAATCCCCCGCATACGCCCCTGTTATACAAAGTACTATACAAAATTTTTTACACATGAAGAATAAAAGAATGCAAGAATGAAATTGTCAAAGCTAATATAAGTTATAGTGTGGGGGCATGATCGCGTCGTTTTAAGGGCCCCCGACATCATCATGCATTTAACATCAATCATTTCGTAAACGTGTGTGTGTTCATCTTGTTGCATAGAAGCATGATGATCGTTCATTTCTTGTTATTTTTCGATGTGAGCAGATGTGCGGACAACAATGCCGATTATGCCGACTTCGGTTTGCAAATATTTCGTATGCCATCCGCTGTCGATGACGACGCCGTTGGCACTTTGCAAATATTTCGTATGCCATCCGCTCACCCGCTTACTTCTGTTCATTCCAAATATTCCAAAAAAGTGAGCCGTTATCTATATTTGCCTCTTTCACACGTACTTACTTCGTTAAGGCGTAAATGAGATAGCATGGCCAAAGAGAGGCATCATACTCGCCAGGACCAGGATTGCATCGCTGGATACCGTTCGAAAAGCAGCGCAGACGCAGATGGCACATAATCTTCTCTCATGTATGAGTGTATTTTACTAGCCTCCATTCAAATCAGCGCATTGAGGCCTGATGGAAAAAGTAAGCTTAAATCTTTCCATTCCACCTTAAGTGATGCTATTGGAGAGGTGGCAGAGATAAAAGCAAAATCGCATGACATAACGGTCATGTGCAAGCACTTGGATGAGATTAATGAGGCAAACGAAGTGCATGTTTTGCTCAGAAAAACACCATGCACGCAGCACGGAATGTCGTGTTTATAAGGCAGCTGTGAAGCAGCGCAATTAATGAGGGTACTACAATTAATCCTCAATCATTGTGTGGTTGCGCAGGATCTTCTTGTGCAGCACGATAAGGATGCTAAGGTCGATATTGCTATACTTAGTGAGCAATACAAAAATTTTGATGGCCAACAATGGCTAACTGATTTGACTAGCACTTCAGCAGTTTGGATTTGCGGTCAAGATATGCCGTTGGGCATGCATGTGAAAGCAGACCAGTTGTACGTGCGAGCAAACTTTGCTGGAACTCATGTATACAGCTGCTTTACTCCTCCCCGGCTGGACATACACGAGTTTGAAGGAGTCATTGATAGCTTGGTGCAGAGGAAAAAGTCCCATTATAGGCGCTGGGGACTTCAACGCGTGGTCGACAACATGGGTATGCAGTAGGACAAATTCTAGAGGCCGTATATTAGTGGACGACATGACTTCGTTGAAACTTTTGTGGCACTCAACACAATAGTGCAGACATTCCAGCAGGGTTCCAGAGGGTCCATAATAGGCCTATGTTTCATGAATAGTAATCGCCTGCGGAAATCCTCTTGGCGAGTCAGCAAGACGTATACGCATAGTGACCATCATGCCATTATTATGGATCTCGACACAAATAGGCTCCGTCAATATATCTCTCGCTCCGAAAGCTGTTATCCGTTGAAAGCCCGAGTCTTTCAATGGGGGGAGTATGTTTGGTCTCGTCTTTATACATAACATACCAGTAAACAACATAGTTGTTTGGTTATACGCTTGATCGAACTTGTATTGTTTGTTCGAACTTTGACTGATAACACATAGCATAAGTTAACCGACGAAAATTAGATTAACTCCGTGGCCGAGTGCATAGAGCAGGTATCTCGTAGTACATTCAACGCAGTTCGACACCTCCCCAGACAATATTTTCCGCTTACTTACCACATACAATTTTTAATTTTCTTTTTCGTTGCAAAAAGTTGGTGTAAACTAACATCTCCTCTAAACAGACACTATATGTCTCTGTTATAATTATTATTACAATTTGGATTTATGGTACTTGTTTGTCTTGTTGTTGAGTCTGCTATGAACTAGCTTCTTAATTCTACCTTGCCTGTCTTTATATTGATCTTGCCGCGTGTAGCGACAGTGTCGGTGCGGGGCGTGTGTTACTGTGTTAGAGCGGGGCCTGTGTTGTTGTATCGGAGCGAGGCCTGTGATAATTCCATGCAATATGATTGGATAAAGTAAACTTTAAGGGAAAATACTAAGGGGGTTCTTAACTCCACCCTGCGAAACTCCAATCATCCCCGATTGGTTTAAAAATATGGTACGTCGTTCCTGCTTTAAGATTAATAGAAGGTTATCAAGAACCAGGTTCCACGGAAAAAGGGTTATAGCCCCACCTTGCGGAGTCTCTCGTAACCTTCCTCCTTATTGACGCAAGCTCAGGTCGGAGTTCATCACCCGACAGCTTAGCATGTTGCTGAGCCATCTGTTATCATCTGATACCAAACAATTTTTCAAATGTTTGAATGCTTCTATTTGTTGCACAGACAGATATGTTGTTCTCTTTTTAGACAAATTTTTGGGAATCTTCCTAAACTCTCTTCTGAGAATTTCAGTGAACTTACGATAATACCCAGTCATTCCTAAAAAGGAACGTAAATCATGAACGGTTTTGGAGCGTGGAAAGTTAATTATGGCAAATTCTTTTTTTTTTTTGGGTATTGCGAATACTCTGTTGACCAACTATGATACCAAGGAAATCAATTTCTTCTTTGATAAACTCACATTTATATGCTTGCACCTTTAAATTGGCTCTTATAAGTATGTTGAAAATAATAAATAGATTTTCAAAATGTTTCTTCTTTGTCTTGCTGAATATAATTATATCGTCGATATAAACATAGCAATGAACGCCGATGAACTAAGGGAACTCCCTTAATACATTATCAAGGGTTTTTTGTTTTTTGACACTATGCTTGGGAATCATGTGGAGATTTCGAAGGACGAATAATGCCATCTTTCATTAATTCCTCAACTTGTTTGTCTATTTCTTTTTTTAAAGGCATTGGGTGTGGATAGGTTTTGGGTCTATCATTTTTTGTTCTAATTTCGGATTTTACGTTAGTAAAGTAGGTGAGTTTTTTAACTGGTTCAGCAAAAAGTGTAGTGCAAGAATTAAAGAGTTGTTTCAATATTTCTAAATCTATATGGTTTAGATAGGTTAATCTTAACATAGTATGTACAATAGAAATAATAGGTAATTGATGGATGTGGTATTTAAATTTATCAAGAAGTGTAAAATAATCTTCATTTGCGAAAATTACCGCATTTAATTTTTTAAGTGTATCATTACTTATGATACCATCGAATTTCGTCAAATTAGGTAAAATGTGAAACTTAAGTTTGCCTATATTGTTAAAAATTTCGATATTGGCGTGGTGTGTTATTTGTACCTGTCCGCCGACTAAATATGCGAAGAAAGGTTTACTGGATATTGGATTTCTTATATATTTGGAAGAGATATAGTTTTAATTGATTCAGTAAAGAAAGTTCAGAAAGTATGGTAGCGAGGAGGATTTTTATCAAAAAAAAATTTATATTATCATCCGTATTAGGTTCTACAAAATCTTCCGCTGTGATTTTCGATTGAAACTCTTGTGTGTCTTCTGCGTACGGTAACTCAGAAGAATCTATCTCATCCTGATCTTCTACGTATTCATTTACAGTTTTAGTATTGTAGGAACTAAAACAAACGCGTCCGCTCTCCTTGATGGCACAACACAAACTAAACTTTATTTACGTTTCATTCTCCTTTTGTCTCACAATACTTTACACACAATACCTATACAATACTTATACACTACATACACTTATACTACTACAACTCGGCCATCCTGACAACAGGGATCTCCTGATCCCGACCGTTACAAAATATCTTACATACTACTTTTACATGCTACATATTTATATACATACATACGGCTATAAATACAGTCTAATTACTTTTACTTCTCGTATTATAAGCATGACCAGTACTTCTATCATCAACAGTTCTTGCTTCTACAGACCAAATTCCTGAGTATGGCGTTCTCGACCGCTGAATTCCACAAACATCTTCCACCACATACCTATCGTTACCCAACCATTTTGTGACTTTGTAAGGTCCTTTAAACTTAGGAACAAGCTTCTTAGACATACCTACGTGAGCGTCAAAATTTTTTACGACAACATAATTTCCTGGATTGTATACCGTTGGTTTTTTCCTCCTTTTGTTTGAGGCACTTTCGTTGTAATCTTGCAATTGCTTCTCTTTATTGCGCGCTTCAGCCCTCACCTCCTCTAGATCTTTCTTTTTTCTTTTCCCATTCTATACTCTCTTTTAGGTAATCTACTACGCTTCCTTTCTGTCCTACCCCAAACAACATCACGCTTGGATGCTGACCTATCGTTCTATGTTCATTGCAAACTCAATTGTTTTTAGCGCTTTTCCCAAGCTAAAATTTTTACCCGAGCCCACGGTCTTAGCCAACATGGGGCCTAAGCTACGATTAACCCTCTCGACTTGCCCATTCGCTTGGGGCGATCTGGTAGCAATCTTAATATGCTGAATGTTTCTTGATTCTAGAAAATCACAAAATTCCTTCGACGTAAAGCAAGTGCCTCGATCCGAAACTAAATACTTAGGCCTACTGTATGCTCTAAAATAACTGCTCAGTGCAATAATCGCTTCGCTTGACCTTGTCGTTTTCGTCTCGTATAATTTCAGAAACTTTGTACTTGCATCTATAATTAAAAGAACGTGTTTCTTTGTGTTTCCCGTGACCGATATTGGGCCAAAATGATCGACATGTATCACTTCAAAAGGGGTAGTACTTTTAGGGATATTGTGAATATACCCTTCCTGTTTTCGTTTTTCGACGAAAACGTGATACACTTCATACAATTCCTTATAAGGTGTTCTACCTTCCGCTTCATTTTTGGAAACCAATACGTTTTTGAAATTATTTCAACCACTTTATCTACACCGACGTGTCCTAAATCGTCATGATACTTAAAGAGGACATGCGTTTCTATGTCTTTCGGGACGTAGAACAACAATGTTCCATTTTTGTCTTTCCTGTAAACTATTTCATTGCGCATCTCATAGAGGTTATGTTCAGCTGTTTCTAACATTGACTTTATTCTTACGATATCTTCATCCCTGCTTTGACATATCACAAGACATTCTTCAAACGAGTTAGTTTCAATCACCATTATGTTCGTACAGCGACTTAATGCATCTACATGCTGCATCCTCTTCCCAGCCCTGTGTTCTAGCGTATAATCATAGTTTTCGAGCTCCAAGGCCCACCTTGCAATTCTTGGGTTAATATCTTTTTTGTTAAAGGTCATTATTAGTGAATTGCAGTCAGTTATGATTTTAAACTTTATCCCTTGTAGATATACTCGGAAACGCTTCAAAGAGTATATTATGGCCAATGTTTCAAGTTCAAAGCTATGATATCTTGACTCGGTATCCGTCGTGCGTTTAGAAAAGTAAAAAACAGGGTGTAATTTTCCATCCCTTTCCCTTTGTAATAAAATTGATCCAAAACCTATTGAACTCGAATCGCAATGCAGCTCTGTTTCATCATTTGGGCTGTACAATGCTAGCACTGGTGAATCTACTAGTTTGCTTTTAAGGACTTCCAACGCTTTTAACTCCTCGGGACCGAAACTAAACACCTTATCTTTGTTTGTTAAATCATACAGTGGCTTTGCAATAACGGAAAAATCTTTGACAAACCTACGAAAATAGGAACAAAGTCCCAAGAAACTTTGCACTTCACTAATTTTTGTCGGAACCGGAAAATTTTTGACTGCCTCTAAGCCTTTCTCATCGGCCAGTATACCACCACCTGTAATGTTATAACCTAAATATTTCACGCTTGTTTTAAAAAACTCACACTTATCAAGCCTTAGCTCCAGTTTATTTTTCACTAACCTAACAAAGACTTCCTCTAAAATATCTAAGTGTGTGTTCACATCTTCAGTCGCAATCATCACGTCATCTAAATACACAATAACCTTTTCTTCTTTTATCATGTCCACGAAAATTTTATTAATGAACCTCTGGAATGTAGAGGGTGCATTTTTCAGGCCAAACGGCATCCTTCAGAATTCAAACTGTCCTAGCGGAGTTATAAAAGACGTATATTTCACCGACTCTTTATGCATAAAAACGTGAAAGAATCCTTTCTTAAGGTCCAACTCGGTAAAAATTGTCTTACCCGCGAGTCTATCCAGTAAATCGTCAATCAAAGGGATTGGGTAACTGTCTTTTGCAGTCAACTTGTTCAACCTTTTGAAATCGACACACATTCTAAGTTCACCTGTCGCTTTCTTCACCAACACGATTGGAGACACAAACTCCGATTCACTCGGCCTTACGTACCCTTTACTTAAATATTTATCCAGTAAACTTTGTAATTGACCCTTCTCTGCATATGAAAGACGACGAGGATTGCAACTAAATGGTTTAGTGTCATTGACCACTATCTTCATTTCACATTTCACCTTTGGTTCGTTTGGTCGATCAGATTCCAGGTAACATTTTTTAAACAACTTTTCAAAATAATTTTGTTCTTCAAACGTTAGAGCTTCTCCAACTGAATAATTCCTATCATTTGTTACATAATCAATCATCAAAATTTTCTTTTCAAAGTCATCTTCGCAAACTGATTCACTACACTGGTCTGTTTTGTTGTCTAATCTATGTTTATCTATGCCACCATCATTTTGCCACACAATCTTAGCACAACTTTTTCTTAAAAACTCTACCCAAAATAATAGAAACACTCATAGACTCATCAGGAACAATTAATAACTCCAGTTTTATAAATTTATTCAAAACTTTAATAAATTCGATTATCTTTCCACGGATATTTAACTCACTCTTATTTAAACCATAAAAATTAACACCAGGCGCCGACATCAACCTAGCGCTGGCTGGAATAAAGGAATTTCTGAATAGGCTTACTGGGCTTCCAGAGTCTATGAGGCATTCTAGGGTTAACACAACATTTTTACAACCTTCAAATTCAACATTAAAATACCTTACATAATCAGAATTTTCTTGCACACAAAGGGACGTCTTCTTACTAAAGTGACAGGCCGCAGCACGATGACCTATTTCTCCGCAAACGAAACAAGCGCCTTTTTCCCGTTTTGGTTTCCTGCATTCAACGGCGAAGTGACCAAAGCGGTTGCAGTTATAACATCTACTGGTCGCCATCCTTTCCATATTAACATTTTGTGGCATTGGAGACATTGGGCATCAACCTTACATTGGCAAACGCCGAAAACAAGTCATCCTTGGACTTAAAACGTTGCATACTCGCACTTACACGCAACTGGCGATCTGGTATACCATGAATGACATATTCAACTACTTCACTTTCTGACATTTCAATACTATTGGCCAGAAACATCTTGTCATTAAAATAGTTTGAAAATGGTTCTTCAGTACGCCACTTGCGCGCCTCAAACCCCTGACGCAACACATTTCGACTTTCCTTTGCACCGAAGACTTTTTCCATCTCCGTCAAAACATAGTCGACAGCTCCGCACGCATATTCTGGCTTTGACTGCAACCATGCTTGTGCCTTTCCTTTTGATCTCCCAAAAAGTATTGCCCGCACTTTGGCCTCACTTATGTTGTATGTTTTCTTTACGGCGGTAATATGCGAAATCCACCCCCGAACACAAGTCTCACCATCGTACCACGGAATCATTTCGTTTGTATCACTTAAAGTGAGTTCATCATTAAGAATCGGTCGCATCGCTACTTCACCGGTCGCCTTTAACAGCTCGTTCTCTCTTCGCAACAAATCTCTCTCGAAACGCAATAACATTAGCTCTTTGTTTATCAGCTCGAACTCATAACTTGTTACTTGTTGGCGCCGTAATTCTTCGTCTGATACATTTTTGTGTTTTTCCTTTATCGTCTCATATTTTTCTTGGCGCCGCTTCTCTTTTGTCATTTCATTTGTGTTACCTGGCGTTAAGTCTGACGCGTTCTCATTTGAGAAACCTGCAGCACACTCATTTGCATTCCACTGCTGTTTCTCTTTCATTTGTTCCTTTTCAATTGTCTGATCACACTCGTCTGCGTTGTGTTTGATTGTCTCTTCATCTAAGAAATCCATCAGCTCACCGCGATCCGCCACTTCGCTAATACGTGCCGCCAAAGAGTTCTTGTTTCCATATGTGAGCAATCCTAACCCCTTGCACCACGCACGTAACTCACTAGCTGAATATTGGTCAGCACAGACAGGATCCATTTTTCACACAATCACGCGAGGATAGAAAAAAAAATAACTTGTTTTTTCTGTATCCCACTTCTGAGATTGTAGAAACTAAAACAAACGCGTCCGCTCTCCTTGATGGCACAACACAAACTGAACTTTATTTACGTTTCATTCTCCTCTTGTCTCACAATACTTTACTTTGGAATGGCCTAATGTTTGGTTGTTGATGAATGGTAAAATTTCTTGTCTGTTGGAAAGGTGGTTTGTTCTGATAATATACTTGTCTGGATTGAATGGAGGTAAGAACTTCCATTGGGATTATTTGCTTATGTGGAAGTGATTGTGGCCCCAAATTTGGTTTTGGTGTATAGATCGTTTGTCCTTGACCGTACCGAGAGTTTGTATCGGGCTGTCGGTAAGCAAATTTTGTCAATTCTGGGTAAAATGGGCGAAGACTTGTGCGTTGTGAAATATGAATATGTGGTCCCACGTTATTAGCATTCTATAATTTAAGTTACCTAATTTTAAGCACATATGAAGCGCTTGTAGTAAACTAGAGTCTTAGCAAACTACCATTAAATCCTCTTATGAAGGTATCGAGAACGTTATCCCTATAAGTTAATGCTTCCTCTCTGAATAAGGGACAGGTATTGTATTGTATACCTGTTGTTAACGCTCTTCAACAGTGTTCCTCCTTACGCCAACAGTCGCCATTTGGTACTCGAGAGTGCCAACGTCTTTCTTGTCCGACTAGTGCAATATGAGACACTCTCTTATCTTGCTCCAATTTAGTAGAGTTCGAAAGGATTCGAGTACGGCATCCGCCCCACCAATAATCTTATGTCTAATCGTGTGTAAAATAGCGAATTATTTTGGACTAATAGTATTTTGTCCATACATCAATAGTATCCTATCTGCAGACTTCCGCCAGGAACTAAATTCTCCTGTTTTTTCCGAGAATTCTCTAAAACATTTCACTACATTTGATACCTTTTTCTGATGCGTCTAAATTTCGGCTGAAATCTATGTTTGGTTCTTCGAGGGATTCTGAAACGGTTCAGTATGTTACCGACTGTTTTAGGTATTAAACTTACAAGTTCTTGGCTCATTTCGTTTTTGCTCAATTTCGTATAACAGAATATTTATTTATTTAATTCGGTTGTTCTTAATTTACATAAATATAAGTTTCTGATGATTCATCCTGCAATGAAATGTGTGTAGATCCCTCGTAGTAGTAATGTTGACTTATTCGTATTGATGTTTCTCCCCTCATGGCTCTGTATTCGGTCTCCCATGTAGTGAAATGTAAGTCCCTCGTAGCAATAATGTTGACTTTCCTCCTGGAAAGATGATTGAAGCTCTGGTTCCTCTTCTGTAGTCGTATGGCAGAATTTACTTAAAATGTCCGAATCAGGTTGTTTACAAATTTCTTGTATTATTTATACTCTTCACGCGAGTGGAATTTTAATTTTTGTAACAGGCAGAAGGAGACAAAAGAGACCACATAAAGTATATATATTCTCTATCAGCTCGATTAGATAAATTGATTAAGCCATGTCCGTCTGTCTGTCTGTATGCATCAAACTAGTCCCTCAGTTTTTAAGCTAGAAAGCTGAAATTTTGCACGATGCTTTCTTTTTACTATATGCAGTACATTTGTCGGAGCCAGCCGAATCGGAATACTACAATCAAACATTCACTGCGTGAAGATACTTCACCTTCGGTATAAACGCAGATAACGTTATTTCTAGGTTTAATTTCTTTAATTCATTAATGTCACTATAGCTTCAAATTTTTCTTTTCATTTGTTAATATTTCTTTTATTTATTCTTCACTTGTTTTTATTTATTTTATTTATTTATTTATATAATGCTAACCTAAAGTTAAAACTAGAAGTTAACAGAAAAATAGCCATGGCTGCCAGGGCCTTCAGCTAATAAAGATATATATTTAAATAACAATGATGATAATAATAATACTAAATAAGTGCTTAAGTTTAAGTTTAGAGTTTACTGTACAGATTTGCTTGTTTAAAGAAGTTAAGAATAAGATTAATGTTAGAGGACGGATTGGAAATGATTGAGGTGGGGTCTATATTAGCGAATGTGGAGGATCTGAGGTGGTGCGATTAGGAGCAGGATGTAATAATGTGGTGAATGTTATTAGGAGCGTTATTACATAAGGGACAGATGTTATTTGGGCTTTTATCGATGAGGTGCATGTTTGTTAGGTTTGTGTGACCAAGTCGGATTCTAGAAAACTTTATCTGATCAAGTCTAGATAAAAGTTTAAAAGTTGGAGAATTATAAAGTGTGGTGGAAGTGGTATTTGGAAAGTGTATTAGCTTATACCAGCTGGAGGTGTGTTGTAGCATGGTGATGTGTTCAAGACTTATGTGTTTTTTGAGAGTATTAACAATGTCGCTTATGTTGTAGTTGGGTGTGTATATAAGTGGTAACTTAGTAGAGACCTTTGCTGTTAAATCTGCCTTTTCATTGCCTATGATGTTGGTGTAGCTGGGAACCCAGATGAGTTTTATTTTGGGGAATTTTGTATTAAGTAGGGATCTTATTGTTGAGGCGTAGTAGTTGTGGTTATTAAAATTGGCTATAGCGGATAAAGCAGAAAGTGAGTCAGAACAAATAGCATGTCTACCTGGCTTACGTATACAAATGTTTATAGCTTCATGGATTGCAATGATTTCAGCTGCAAATACTGTTGAATAGTGGGGTAGGAGACCTGATGTCATTGGGTTTGTTTCGGTAGAGATGCCAAAGCCTATAATTTCGGATGATTTGGAGCCGTCAGTGTATATAAAGTCGTATTTAGAATGTTCGTTTTTGAGGGAAAGGAAGTGTTGTTGGAAGACTAGTGAAGGAGTGTTGTTTTTATTAAAAGCAGTAAGAGATAAATCTATCGAGTCATAAATGTTTTGGAAGATGTATTTTTTGCTGTTGATGGTTTTGATGGGAGAGAAGGGAAGATCAAGTTGCTAGAGCGGTTCTAATTGCTGCGTTTTGAATAGATTTAAGTTTGTTAAGATACGATTTAGGGGAGTGTCCAAAAATTGGGAGACAGTAGTCTATTTTTGAAATAAGGATAGCTTTCACTACTTGAATTAGAGTTGAGATGTTACAGTTGTATTTCTGGCTGGAGAGGTACTTGATAATATTAAGTGGTTTTGTTAGTTCAACTGCTAAGTTAGCGATGTGAGTGTTCCATCTATATTTGCTGTTAAGAGTAAGGCCTAAAATTTTCAAAGAGTTTACAGACGGGATGATAAGGTTGACGATGCGTATATTGTGGTAGCAGTTTAATTTGCGGCAGATATGAAGATGATTTGTTTTATCTGTAGAAAGAACAGCACCTGAGTAGTTGCACCAGTCTTGGATACTTTGAAATAGTTGAGATAGGTCTGTCTGCGGACTTTTTTGCCTTTTAAGATCGAGTAGGAGGTGGAAATCATCTGCATATGCGCAAAATTTTATTTCCTTGTGGAGTGCTAAAGTTTTTGTAGGTGAACCTTGTGTATGCCATTATTAAGGGGAAAGCTATTGGATAGAGTTTTACCTGTTTTTACAATAATTTTCCTGTTTAATATAAAATTTTTAACATAGGCGATTATTTTGGGCCCTTATTTTCATTCTTGTAGTTGGTTTACAATGGTGTGGTGGTGTATGCCAATCTTGTCGAAGGCCTTGGAGAAGTCAAGAGAAATTATGGACAAGTGACGCTTGGATGAGATAGCTCGTGTTGCTAGGAGATCTATATAAAGTAGATTATCTAGAACAGATTTGCCTCTCTTAAAACCATACTGGTTGTTGTGAATGAGTTTGTTTGTTGAAACGAACCACCACAACCTTTTGGAAATTATTTTGTCCAAGACCTTAGCAAGGCAAGGGGTTAATGATATTGGTCTGTACGATTTGATTTCAGTTTTGATCTTGTTAGGTTTGAGTATAGGTATGACTAGGCTAGTTTTATAGGATTGGGGGATATAGTTATTGAGGATGTTATTGAAGTGTTTGAGGATACGGATTTTAAAGACATGGGGTGAGTTTTGGATCATGGAGTATGAGATGCGGTCAGGACCTGGTGTGGTCTCTTTAAGTGAGTTTAGTGATGATAGGAATTCCACAAAGGAAATATCTTTTTCTATTTCGTTAGCTGTTTTGGTCGGAGTGTAGTTAGAAGAAAGTGTAATAGCATTGTGCTTGTTGAGCCGAAATAGAGGAGAGAAGTTGGAATCATCAGCTTCTTTGGACCACTGGTCCGCAAAGCAGTTGACTATGATATTTGGGTCTGTTGTGAGTGTATTGGTATCGGGGTCGAGGATACTGTGGATATTTTTTTTGGGGTAAAGACCACAAAATCTTTTGATGTTGGACCATATTTTGGATGAGTTGGAGTTAGGAGATATATCTGAAGTGAAGTCAGTAATAGATTGTCTTTTGGCAATTTTTATTGCCCTTCTGTATTTAGCGTTTTAAATTGTATCATATTAACAGTATTCATGTGTCTTTTCAGTAATGATTAGTGCCGCTTCTTTGTTGATATTATTGATTGGTTGGGAAGTGGAGTTTGATTGTTTCAATAATTCCTTGTTCACTTCGTTGGTATTTTGTTTTTATTTTTATGTAATATTTTAGTTCACATAATTGATATTTCTTTTATTTAATTGGCCCCTGCCTGGCGCTATGGCATACAGATATGGGATTACACTTCTAATTATAACATTCAAAGGATACAACCCTGTCAAAACAATGAGAAACTCGAAACTGCACAGAGACTTGAAGACTTCAACTGTGCTAGACGAAGTAAACTTTCACAGCAGTAGATATAACGCAAAACTGCATCGCCATGCAAACCCACTGGTAGCTTCCCTTTGAATTAAATCAGGGGTACCTTCCATACAAACCCACCATTAAAATTCAGGTTCTTATTCGAAAAACTTTTTTGTATTTTGGACTATTGAACTGAAGTTTAGACAGTATAAGTTTCTGATATAGGCGCAGTATATTTTTTGGAATCAGTCAAATCAAACCCCAATCTGGTACGGAACCCTCCGTGTACGAGTCTGACTCGTACTTGGTCCATGTTTTATTAACTGTTCACTTCATTTATTAAAGTTTATTTGTTATTTCTTGTGGCAGCGTCGATCAATCCGTCTTATTCCTTTACACTTGAAACGTAAATACTAAGGGGCCAATCTTAAGAACTGCGAATTGGATTTAAGGATCGCGACGTATGTTTTTTTCTTATTAAGCTCCCGCGGTCCCTGCTCGGGCGCCAAATAAACAATTATAATGTTTTCATTTTATAAATATAATTTTAATTATTTTGACACAATGTGTCCCTGTTATAATTATTAGTACAATTTGGATTTATGGCACTTGTGTGCCTTGTTGTTGAGTCGGTTATGAACTAATTTCTTAATTCTACTTGTTTTCATGTTGATCTTGGCACGTGTAGCGACTGTGTCGCTGCAGGGCCTGTGCCGTTGTGTCGGTGGAGGCCTGTGTTATTGTGCCAGAGCGGGGCCTGTGTTGTTGTATTGAAGTGGAACCTGTCATAGCTCTATGCAATATGATTCCATAAAGTAAAGTTTATGGGAAAAAACTAAGGTGGTGCTTAACTTATACAATGAAACATACTAGTATTAATTCGAAGAATTAAGGGCCATCCTAATCAAGGGTCACCATACTATATTTCCTGAATGCTGTTATTAAATGTTTAGCGAAAATAACTGTTATTTTGAATTGAATTGAATTGTATAGGTTTTAGTTAGGTATAAGTTCTGTAATAAATTTAATTCTGAAACTGAGAGGCTCATGTGCAGATGCATTATTTTGACTATCATCCCAGTTGGGACTCAACAAATGTAATGACCTGGGTGACATTCTGCCACCTAAGATGCTGTGTAATCTGGTGTAATTTTCCCAGGATGACTTTTCGCCGGACGATCCCATTTTGTTTTTCTCAATGCTGAAATATTTAATTTTCGCCAATAATTATTGAATGATTATATTATCCACTCAAACTTACCGATATTTGCGAGTCATATTACCTAGTTTGTTTTTTATTTCAGTAGAAGAAACAATTATGCTATTTTTTAGGTGTTTTTGCCTTTATTTGGAAGAATATATCTGCTTTGATAATGTTTTTATTATTTCCTCTATTATCCCGCAGGTGGATCAAGTTCATCACCATCTTGCATAGAGACCTAAAGATGGCCAGGGTATGCGATGAAATCCTGCAAGTTAGCAATCGTCATCAACAAAGGCATCCAAACTGCCTGGCGGCAATTCTAACTCATGGCGTGTGCCGACGCCGTTTAAAGAGGCTCCATCCTAACAACCTTCTAGAATAAGTTGAAGCATATCAATATTCTGAATAATCATATAGGTAAATGATTCATGCAACTATTAATTGCGATAATATTAATGAAAGAAAATTTACCAAGACAAATTGTTTTTATTATCGTGTGAAGAATTTTTTTTTATTAACAATGAATGTGTTTCCTTTTTACAATAATGAGCTGTTTTTATGTTGGTGCGCAATAAAAGAATTATGTTTATATTAACAATGAAGAATTATGTGTTTCCTTTTTGCAATAATCAACTGTTTTTATGTCGGTGCGCAATAAAATTTGCCAGAACCCGCCAGAAGCCTGTCAACCCGAATGAAAAAATTGCCCAATACTTGGCTCACTCATCGAGAGTGACCAGTGGTCTAAAATCTGAGTCTTGACGAATCAATTCGTGACTCCCATTCTAAAACAACAACCACCGAATGTCGTCATTTTCCTTGTGGTTTTTGTCATATGTAACTCGAGTATTGATCGAATCACGATTCTTGGGACACTGTGAATGCGGCATAACTCCACAGCATCAGCATGTTTAAATTTTCTTACTGCTTTGTCCTCCTTGTCCGATTCAATTAGCACATCCTCTACTTCCATTTTGGTTAAATACATTGTGGAATACATTTCATAAACGAAATTTTAAGACAAATCTTCTTCTGGAGTCTCGTTTCTACTGTTCTATTGATTCGTTTTGTTTCGGTTTGCACATGAAGAATAAAACTAATAAATCTATTTTTAGACATCGTCTCACGGCGGTGTTGGTCTCAGTGAATAAAATAATATAAAAATAGCGGCATAAGTGTGTTGGCTGGTTACCTCTTTCACCCCGAAAAACTTGACCAACATCATCATGTCACCAGCACCAAGAATACGTACTCTCGACCTATTTGCTTGGTTTTCAAGAGAAAACATTGATTCAAGTGACAGACGAGAAGTAAAAGACCTCTACACTCACAAACCTTAAAACAGCACAAAAAACAAAAAAAATCAACAACTACAATAACATAAATAAAAATGATATTCCATCAACATTGAAAAATGTTAGAAAACTCACCAATGATTTTCAAGAATTTAGCAGTGAGGAATCGGAGTGTGATGATATGGAAACTGAGAGTAAAACCGAAAGTGAAACTGAAACCATAACAAAGCCAACCACAAATGTTAATGAATCTACGAAAAATATTCCAAATAATAATAGCACGTACATAAGTGCCCAACAACAACCAAAGCTACCAAAACCTCCATAGCATGCCACGACTTCTTGCTTAAAACTCCCGATAGAACCAGCAAAGTGCGCTTTCTGTAAGGATCCACATACGGCCAATTATAAAGGTTGCAAGGTATATAAAGAGATGACTGATAGAAGAATGCCCATATCATATAAGAGGTCGATTCCTACCCGTTCTGCTTATGTTGCTCCTGTAACACCAACTTTCAACGGTGCCAAATTTTCTGATATGCTGAAAAAATCTCATCAACTAGCTCTACAACGATTAAACCAGCAACAACAACAACAGCAAACTAACCAGCAGTCGCTGATGAGGAAACCATCAAAAGCCCAGAGGCTACAGTCTTCGCGAAGACAGAGACAACAATTCCAGCCATCAACACAACGCTCATCAGCATCTCAGCTAGCCCAACAATTGCCCAGTCTATGCGTGGAGGTAATGCGATCATCATTAATTCTGTCTTAAGACACTTCCCTCTGGAACCATTACGCACTTCATACAAACAATCTAGCGATTTAGTAATGGCCTCCATATACTTCGCAACAAAATACATACTTAATGAAAAACAGTTTCAAGAATACTTCGATAAGCTTGGTTCTAGATTCCTGGTCGTTGGAGACTGGAATGCAAAACATCGCCTATGGGGATCTCAGCGAGAAAGGAAAAAGAACTATTTAATGAAATAACAAACAGCAGAAAAGGTTCTCGCAACTGGAGCTCCAACCTTATACGCATATGCTTATTACCACCATCTAGATGCGATTGATTTTGCAGTTTTGCCTTCGAAATGGAGAAGGCTCAAAATTTCTTGGCACAAAAAGTTGTT
>JBAMAW010001423.1:0-16713 GCA_037043295.1 Amiota minor | reverse complement strand
CAATTAGCTATAATTTAATTTAGCGTTTTAGCGCAGCACGGGTTAAGGGAGATAAGGCGATAAGAATTTAGATTGGTTTTATCAGAGTTAGGTTTGTTTATAGGTATTAATTTTATGAAGACCAAGAGCATGCGATTAAATACCGCTACTAGCACCCATCTTATAATCGAAGGTAACGACATCGAGGAGGTTGAACGTTTTGAAAATCTTTGTAGTCAAATAACAACAAGGGGAACCCATATCGATATAGAATACAGAATTCAAAAAACCAAGACCGCATTTGGGAGACTTAAGGAACTTCTGGAGAGCTAGGCATGTCCACCAGAAGACGAAAGTAAAAATATTTAACGCTTGTGTAAAATCTGTCCTGCTATATGGCTGTGAGACTTGGCATACTACAACTACAAACATAAGGAAACTACAAACGATCATCAACCGTAGTCTTCGTACTATTCTGCGAATCTGGTGGCCAAGAACTATTAGCAATCAGCGACTCTGGCAAATCTGCGAGCAAAACCCAATTGAAATCGTGATACGGAAGCGAAAGTACGGCTGGCTGGGACATACCCTTCGCAAAAATAACGACGAAATACCCCATGCCATATTGGAATGGAACCCTCAAGGGACGAGGTCCAGAGGAAGACCGAACTTGACGTGGAGACGAACTGTTGCGGCTGAAACAAGAAAATCTATGAGCGAACTTCGCGCATTAGCACGCAATAGAGACAGATGGAAATCCTTTGTTTATCAGCTTTGTGAATAGACTATGTTTATAATATCTTTAAATTGTAAATACATCATAAATAATAATAATAATAGGTATTATTTTACTTATTTTGTATTGCTGAGGTATTATGGATTTAGAAATTATGTTATTGTAGAGGTTAAGAAGACGTTTTTTAAGGACGGATGGAGGTTCTTTAACATAGGGTACGAAATTCGTTCAAGACCAGGCGTCATGTCTTTTAGTCTAGAAAGAGCAGAGTTGAGTTCCGAGAGAGAGATTGGTTTTTCAAGTTCTTGGGCTATTGAGGAGGAGGTGTAAAATATTGAAGTATTTCCTCTTCGGTTACCGATCTGAGCTCGTTAGAGTAAATGACTCCTTTGCTGTAATTAAGGGTGATGTGTTCCGTTACTTCCACGGGTATAGAGTCCGCTAGTGAAGTTAGTTTAGCAATTTGTCATGAGTCTTTTGTTTTTATCAACAGACTGCTGTTACGTGTTTTTTTTTTTGCATTGATCGACTACACCATCACAGGTATGGTCTATCACCTTCTTAATGAGGAATGGCAAGGTGTTAGTTAAGTTTTCGTTCTTAGTGCTTATCCGTTTAACTATTAAATATTTGGGTCCGGTACTTGTAAGGTTTTTGTTAATTTAGGTCTTATACCTATCCGGGGGATCAGGAGGTTGCCCCATTATAGGGTGATCACTGATCGGCTTAGCTGATCGAGTCTTTTCTTTATTATAAATTTATTTGTTTTTTTCTTTCAATTATTTGTGTAACGGTTTATATGTGTGATGTGTTGTTCAATTTATTCTTTTATATATGTAATTTTATGAGGTTTGTCAAAATAACTGTTTTTGCTTTGAATATGATTTCACTATAGACAAGAGTTTATGAGGGGCGATAGTCACACGTTGTCACTCCACGAAGTTTCAAATGAGACTGTTGACTTCCTTAAATAAATAATATATAATTGTTGTTATTCTCTCTCTCCTCTTTTAGTACAAGGCATAGCACCGCTTACAAACCACATCCTGAGTGTTGGGCTGCTTGTCAACTCTTTGATTTATTCGATATTGAACCTCAATCATTGGCTTGTAATATCTAACATATACTACATACTTACATATATACGTCACAACTTGTTGTGTTGACTTAATCGTTGTAACTCAAATTTTTTGGTTGGTGCCCTTTATGTAAGTTTATCAAGAAATAGATAATCCAATTTAATTTTCTGGTAATATTAAGTATTGCTTCTTTTTTCTTTTCTAAAATTTCAGAAATCGACTTCCCAAAAATGAATTTGAGTGTACCTGAAAGTTTAGGACTTAAAAGGCGTTCAGGTAAAAATTAATGATTTCCTAAACATAAACATCCAATAATTACAAATCCTTATCCATTATTCGTCTTGTATCATCATCATTATCCATAATTGTGGTTTTGTATGCGAAAACTTATGTTGTCCGCGGACCCACCCACTCCTTAGTAATATAAAGCTAATATTATAATTATATTTTGAACCCCTAAGACCAAACGTTGACTTAGAATGTTTCGTAATTATTTTTCAAGATTTACCATTGGATCCCGATCAGAAACTTGAAGTTAGTGAGGCAGCGGAACGCCAAAAAAGGAATACCAAGATGAACAACGTTTAATTTAGTGATGGAAAATTATAAGGGAATCATCTTATATTGTCTGGATCAATATTGCTGTTAAATTAACACATGAATAGGCACGGAATTAAAACCGGCACTCTCGTCACAGCCACCACCATAAGTTGAGGACACCAGAGTCTCGACCCGGAAGACATACGCATTATGAATGTTTTAACAGAAAACTTCGAGGATTTTAAAAAATCCCAAACGGGAGGAACTAAACGAGAGGAAGGTAAAAATCAACCAACCAATCGAGTATTCAAAGAATCAATGTTAATAATATTTTCATTCTGGTAGCTAATTTGGGCATTGACAACATTTGGCCATAAATTGAAAATTCGCTCTTACTCTATGATTTGGAGTTGGATGAACATAATCGCAATCATCTGCTAGAAGAAGAAATAATGCAGGAAGAACCTACACCAGCACCACTAAACCTGAATCGAAAGTTGAAGGTCCAACTCAATCAAGCAAGACCAAAGAGAATAAAGTTGGAAAAAGTCCAACAACTCGCCTCGCTTTCCAATGTGGCATAAGCGGATGAATACCGAGCAAGTGCTAGACACTCATTTGAAAAAGTTTCACAAGGACCAAGAATTGTTCAAATGTGATGTGTGTGGAGATACTGTGCCTTGCTCTTGTCAACGCTTTGCTTGTGAATTTTGTGAACCCGATTTCAAATGAAAGCAAACCTTGCGGGCTCATATTATATCCCCGAAAAACGTGGGGGCGGTGGCAAAAATATGTAAACATCTTTTCATTCAGCATAAACTCACCGAAAACTGGTACTGCTGACACCGCAATCCGTTCATTACTAGCAAGCAAAACTAAACTTAACAGTGATCAAAATTTTAAAACACATCACTCTAATAATAATAATACATATTAATAAAATATGTTATCGTAATTCAATAAAAATCAAGAGGAATCAAGTACAAATCATTAATGCTGATGCTGATGATCATGATGATGATGATGATGACAATTCAGTCATGTAACCTTATACACAAATACACATACACGTACACCACATTTTGTTGTAATTGCATATTAAATAATTATAATAAAATTTAATTGAAACTAATAATATTTGTTCTCTCTTGTCTGTCTGAAATACAATAGTACAATATTTTGCTTTTATTTTCTAAACATTGCAGTATGATTATAAAGATTGCATGATTGCATGATTGCATGATGATGATGATGATGATGATTGATTATAAATTTGATTCAAATTTCTTAGAAATAGATTATTTTATTGTAATATTTTTTTGAATTCATCATTCAAATCATTTTGCTCTTGCTCACTCTAAATTGATTTGTTGCAATGCAGTCGAATTTTGATTTTGATTTGGTTTTGGTTTTTCATTAGAGCGTCTTATACGATTCTTAATGTTCTCCAATTCCAATGCAACACACACACTAACTACTTGAGGAGAACAAAACAAACAAATACAAATAATTGTAAATATATATAGAGGATAGTACAGTCTTATGATTGAAAGGCGGAGCACTTATGTAAGTGGGCCAGGCTGACACTGTTACTGTGAATTGAATGCAATTAAAATTAATAAAAATGTAACAGATTTTTCGTAACTCAATTTTTCCACATTCAAAACAGCAGCCCTTAATCATTTTCAATGATAATAAAATTACATCTAATATCTCCGTAACTGTAGTCATTATCGCCATCAAATTTTACCAGGTAATGAGTTAGATAGTGGCGGATGGTGGTAGAACAAGTTTGCATTAAAACTTTATCATAGCGTAAAGGCGTCGTCGATATTCTCTTTGTCACAGTTTGGGTGCCTGCTGCTTTGTTTTTTTTTTTTTTTTTTTTTTGCTGACCCAATTCCGATATTTCCAGTGGATTTTCAAAATATGTTTATGGAATATTATGTATATTGTCACCAGATTCCCCCTCCGGGAAATTCTTCTGAGTTTTATATCTTTATGTATATAACTCATATTCCTGGAGGGAACATTATTTTCATTTATAATTTGTGATCCAGGTTATCCTCTATAAATTGGTTTCTTGGCTGCTACATGAATGAAAACATAATGGGGCACCAACCCATGGACTTGTTGGGGTTCAATTTGGTAGTACCTTCCGGTTGAAGTCTGACCAGAGGCTTTTTCTGGTACCACGGGTGGTCAGGAGTCCACGGAACTTGTTCCGTCCTGGCCAGCGGGTACGGCCCCCTTGTGGGAGTATCGTGGTGGCTATGGTTTAATACCCAAATGCGGGTAGAGTAATACTCGACGTGGAGTTGCGTTATACAACCGGGTGCTGTGACCCAGAGAGCAGCAGAGGTTTTAGGCGGGCCTCGCTCCCCACCAAGGAGGGAGTCATATTCCAAATTTAATATGACTCTAATTGGTACCTGCGGATATTTATCCAAGGGGACGTTGATTGACGTTCAATCCATGTGCTTGGCACCGTGTTCTTAAATCTTCACAGACAGGCGAGCACGTAAAACCTCGGTACTTCAATATTGTCACCAGAACTAAAATTGAATACAAAATTTTAACTCAATCGAATGTCATCAAGTGGTTTTAATTCTGCTTACAATCCACCATTAATAAGGCTAGGGTCACAATATGAACCAGTAGTAGAGTGATGGGCAAAGACTGGAGATTGAATCCAAAGATGTTATTATGGCTGTATACAGTGAACAAACAATAGGTCAATTATGGCCTATGCTGCACCTAAATATCTAGTGCACAACATTAAATTTGATGATAGTTGTATAGTTAAGTTGTATTCTACATGAACCCCATATGCAGTTATGTCATTTCCAAAAGCGTGGAGTTTTTCCATTTACAATCTTGCAAATAAATTTAAATTATTTGAATTTCGTATTTGCCAATAACGTCCAAAGAGACGAAAATATAAATAAAACAAAAGTTCAAGAACTGATATTACATTACATTTATGCTTTTTTATTGTAAGTATAAGTAAAAACATCGCGTATTGCTTCTTCGACTTCTTGATTACAGGTTGGACTTTTAGGTTTAATATTTTTATTTACACTATCAGTAGAATCAGTTTCATTTCTTATTTGAACGTGTTCAAGAATTTGATCCCAACAGCCACCACAAACTTTGGGTTGATTAAACATACTACGTTGCATGGATTCATTTGCACAAATGAAGTATCAGAGAGTTGACTTAAATTTGAATCGTTTGAGGAAATCAAAGATGTGGAAGTATTCATTTCAGACATCATTCCAGACATATTTTTTTTTTCTTTTTCCCCATTTAGGGAAACAATGCGTGTCAAAAGGCACTGTATATCGATTTCGCCCTTGTCTTAAAGATCCATAGAGTCCATAATTTTTCGACCACGGTCCTGAAGACAAAGTTGTTTGTTTTAACATTTAATTTTAATAAATTAAATCATTTTTCATATTTGACATCAATAAAACAGTGAACAAATTGAAAAATGTGACGAATGTTTTTGCCTAAATTCAAATTGTAGGTTTCAACAAGTGCTCGTGGTTCTAGTTGACCGTTTAAACACAGATATGCAATTGGGTTCTTCCTACATACTTGAAATTGAAATATAAATGATTAAAATATAAACTAAAAGAAAATAAAAATAATTAAAACATAACACTAAATTGGAAGTGAAAAGATACCTTTTCAAACCACTGCATCTTGAAATATTTAAAAAAGGGGGAAAACTTTTTGTCTAAAGCAGTTGCTTGATATTCAAGAGTACTAAAGGCTTGGACAATTTTGCTTTCTGGTAAAAGCTTCCGACCGAAGCATAATCATAATAAGAATGAATATCACCGATGTGGTGCCGGCTAATGAAGAATATAAAAACTACTGCACTATATTTTTTCTAAACCAATTGCTTAAAGGAATAACTTTTAGTGACACTAAGAAAATGGGAACGCAAGGATTCATCGTCCATTGATAAAGTGATAGAATAGCACATCCCGGGTTAATCCAACAAACTGGAAATACCAATTCCAGTTGGAAATTCTCTAATGTCACATTTTAATACAGTGAAAATACTTTCTAATGTCAATAAGCGTTGTTTTACACACAAGAAATACAGCAAAAAATGCGGGCTCTCTAATACATTTCCCATCTACTGTCATCGAAAATATATTCACGGAGTTAAAAAAATTATAGCGATGCAATATAGCTTTAAGCGAAAGTGAGTTTATAACTTACACTGACCAAGAAACCGCCTTGGATTCTATTTCTATCGATCATATTTTGGTAGTGCAATACATAAGCAATGTTAGGACTGCATATATCTCGACTCACAAGGAACCGTAAGTCTAATATTGTTAGTTGTTTCCTTTTTTTGACTAATCTGGAATATTTCTTCTCTTCGATACTGCCGACTGCCGACTTCTGGCTACTGGCTACTATTAGGTCTGAGTAGACCCGTTAGCTCATTTTCCCGTTCAGCTTGCAGCTATCTATATAGAAATGTTGGACGCCCTCCTTCGTAGACACTGCACAGTATGATGTGGTATAAATATTACAGATAATATGAAGTATTATCGCCAAAGCATCAGGTTTGGGACCCTTAATCCTATCTTATAGTACAAAAGTAACAAAAGAATGCTCACTTAAATTTGCAAGAACTCCACATAGATGAGAAAGTTGTTGGAGCATTTGAAAGTTGAAAGAATTTCACATTAAAATAATACAAGTGACTTTAATCGCGCTGGGTGCTGCTATTTAAAGTTAACAACAATTTTCGTAATTTATGACAAATTCCACTACTCTTGTTTTTAATTCAGACTTGTATAATCTCGAATTGGCGTGTTGGTTGGATTCTTTTAAATAAAAAAAAATGTTTCCCGGTGGTAAATGATATGGAATTGGACTTAGGTTATGCGCGTCGCATCGGTTTGTAATGGAAAATTATTAAAAATTTAAATTCATCTTTGAACTTCTTCTTAATTTCAGAGCTTATAACTGATGAAGCCACATCGAATTTGCAAATTGAACCTGGTCCCGTACTAACGATCGATTGTCCTCCCTTTAAAATCGACAATTTTGTTACATATTATAATTGCTTATGCTTGAAATAACACGATGTAACTTACAACAGTTCGTCATTGTGTATATTGCTTAGTAGATAGAGTGAACACGCGGCTTTGAATCAATAAACAAAAAAGTAAAACATATTCCTAGGTGCATAATTTTTATATACGAGAACTACAATAGCTTATGTTTCAAGCAAACCTTTGCAACTTAAAGCTGTTCATTATTTATTTTGTATGGGCATTCGACATTCTCTCAGTTACAGTTTGAGTGCCTACCTACAGTTTTGTTTCTCTTTTTGTGCACATCCAGTTCCGACTATTCCGGTCATGCGAATGTTTTGCGAATGAGATCGTCAGAAAAATAGATAAGGTCTATGTTTATATTGTAATATTGGGTTTATGAGAGAAAAGAAATTTGTTTTCGGTCATATTTAATCATTTTCTTAAAATGGAGAAACGGGGCGCGTTCATAATTTTGGTCATGTTTTGGTTATTTTCGCTCCAGTATTCGTGTAAAATGGAGAAACGGGATACGTATTAGAACAAATTTCATATTGACCAAATTCGAAATATGTGCCCTAAGTTCACCACAGTTCGCTTGAAACAGGGCAATTTAGCAAATTGTACTACTGGGTTGAGGAAAGAAAGCATATTAATTTGTTATCCTTTATATATTATATAAATATTATTAATATTGTATTGTAAAAATAACGTCAACAAATTATAAGTTCATTTTCGATCAAATCAAACAAGTTTACTAAGTGTAGTTCACGTTTTTCTTACTTTGGATTTTGGATTCTCACTCAATAAGGCAAACGCGCACATAAAACTTGTGCGCGAGTCGTTTTTGTCAGTTGTGATTTCGTGAATACTCGGCAACACTTTTTAAAACAAAATTTACAGTAATAGTAACCAACATTATACTATACTTTCTTTACTTTGATTGAAGGAGCGTATGAGGCACATTTCAATTGTGATTTTGACTTGTCGTCGGCGTCGTCAATTTGTGAAAAAAAAAAAGTGATAAAAGCTAGAAAATTTCATTTGTGTTTGTGTTTCTTCTGTTATTTTACGGTAAGTAAATGTTTTTTTCATTGATATTACAAATTTATTACAAAACAAAAAAGAAAAACGGAAAAGTGTAATGTATTTTGGGTTTTTCATTTAATAATTTGGTTGCCGGAATTTCACAACTGCAACCCAGCGGTGAGTAAGCAAATTGGAGAAAATTTTCAATAGAAACAATAAAATTTCCTTTAAATTAAAATAAATAAATATCATTCAAGTTCTTCAATTGTCTTGTGTCTCCTATTTTATTGTCTTAGCTTTTTCAAATTGTTGAAACATTGCTTTTGGGTAAGATGGGGTAACTGAAGCACAGAAAGCTGTTCTATACAAAATGGATTTTGCGTTTAGCCGATCTCTCAAGGCAAGCCCCTTAGCGTTACTTTTACATTATTATTGCCTATTGCCTGCTGGTTAGCAGTTAAATTTCATATATATTTTAATGATACTTGTTTCTAAGTATGTTAATGCATCAATTTTTCTGTTTGAATATTTATAGAATTTTATATTTTCTTATATTAGTATAGCTGTGCCCCCTCCTCTTTGCACTCCCGATCTATCATTACGGACAAGAATGTATCCTTCAAATTTTATATTATGTTTTGGGTTCAATTTAGTTTCATTTAGTAATAATATTGTATCTCAGGATAGTTATCAATAAGAAATTTATTAAGCTCCAATCTTCTACTTAAATTTATGACATTAAGATTAAATTAACATGATATTTAATGTTTTAAGAGATATATTATTATTCATTAGGTTAGGATTCATATTGCATCAAATATACCGCAGACTTTGTCCAGTCGTTGAGCATGTTCATCATGTTATTTTTAAGAAAAGTGCCTGTTTAATTGATTTAATATTATATTTTGAGTGACCTGATCTGATTCGTGGTACTCTTAATAATAGGATCTAAATTATCTCTAAATATTTGAGAGTAACTTATATTAGGATTCACGATTTGTGTCTGGGTGGTTTTAGCATTTATTAATTTGTTTTTTCTTGCCCTTATTTTAAGCACTAGTTCTTTATAGCGTTCACAACCTTTATAAGATGCAGGATGACCAGCTTTTTTGCACAAGACACAGAAGAGCTTTTCCTTTTCGATAGGCGTTTCGGAAGTCGGGGGGCACTCCGAGGTTTTATGTGGATTGATGGCTGCATTTAACACACATAGATGCTAAATGACAATTTGCCGCGCTATGAAAAAAGCTTTGGCAGTTTCTACACTGTGTTATTTCAGGCCTTCGATGGGTTTCCCATTTAATGTGATGATATTGGATGTTATTAATGTTTTTTAGTAAGTTTACATTACATTACTCTCCGCACTGATTTGCACCATGAAAATTGCCAGTATGATATTTTTTTGAACAGAACTTTTTGTTGTGAATTGATTTACATTTAAAATTTTGAGATTTTCATTTTCATATGCACAAAGTTCATTGAATATTTCTTGACGGTCTGTATTACCGCTTAAACCATTCATTAAGTATGTCTTAGCTTTAAGACATTTTGGGCGTATAAGAGTAAAATTTAGCATTGGCTTTTTGCAAATGTCCTCTTGCTTTTTTTATAATCATCAAAACTAGAGAGAAAAATGGCTCGCTTGTTTTGATTATGTAATACTTTTAGTTTAAATTTTGTAATATTAAGACCATTTTACCATATACATACATGTAAAGTTTAATGTTATAATAGTGTAATAATATGTTTATTGTAATGTATATAATTGTTTGTTCCGCTGCACAACCGATGCACGACTTGTTTTCTTCCGAGTCAACTTTCAACTTGCGACTGATTCTGCTTGCGACCCATTTCCAACTGTATGCATAGCTTGTCTCGCACCCCCTGTTGCCAACTCTGCTGCTGATCGATAGTTCGGTCGTCTATCAATATCGGTTGGTCCGATAGTCATCACCGATCACCAGCTCACCACCACTTGTTACATTCGGCCGTCCTGACTACCGGAGTCTGACCCAGACGACAAACACTTCTCGTTCTCACTAATGTACCTCCACAATTTCATGTTGTCTGCGCTTGTTGAGGTAACATTAGGGCCCTCCACTTGAGCCGCTTTTTTGACATCATAGGGCAATTCACGCCACTTAACCAAGTACATCGTAGTGCTATCACGTGCGGTACGATGATTGATAACACGTTGAACAATCAACCACTCGGACTTAACGCCATTCTTATAGAAACAATCCTCCAGATCTTTCTGATAGGCCTCCGTCTCATCTTCAGCTTTGATGCTGGCCTTATCTTTGTGCCGTTGAATGCGCTTAAAACGTAAATCTGCCTGATCGAGAGACTCTTCGAACTTGGGCGGTTCCTTCATATCAAACTTCCGTTGATACGAGCGAATCATCAAGGGATGATACATATCCATTTGCACTTCAGACATCCACTCACAATACCAGTACAACATATTGCGTATCAACTACGTTGTCTCGATCACAAGACGGATGTATATTCAGACGCCACACTGACGCCACTCGCTCTCAACATATGCACTGCACACATACGCCTGCCTGTCGACACTCGTACTTATCGAAAAAACATGCACACCACTGCTTCGTTCACGTTTCAATTAATTTAATATTTTTTTTTTTTTTTTGGCTTAGGTTGAGCCCCCAAATGTAAAGTTTAATGTTATAATAGTGTAATAATATGTTTATTGTAATGTATATAATTGTTTGTTCCGCTGCACAACCGATGCACGACTTGTTTTCTTCCGAGTCAACTTTCAACTTGCGACTGATTCTGCTTGCGACCCATTTCCAACTGTATGCATAGCTTGTCTCGCACCCCCTGTTGCCAACTCTGCTGCTGATCGATAGTTCGGTCGTCTATCAATATCGGTTGGTCCGATAGTCATCACCGATCACCATCTCACCACCACTTGTTACATACATACATATATACGTCATGACTTGTTGTGTTGACTTGTGTTGACTTAATCATTGTAACTAAAATTTTTTGGTTGGTGCCCATTTTGTAAGTTTATCAAGAAATAGATAATCCAATTTAATTTTCTGCTAATCATAGTATTGCTTCTTTTCTAAAATTTCAGAAATGAACTCACCTAAGATAAACTTGATGGTACTTGAAAACTATTTTGGTCTCAAAAGGATTGAAGGTAAAAATTAATGATTTCCTATCCATTTGAATCATAAACATTCAATTATTACAAATCCCTATCCATTATTCGATTGATATAAGACTAATTATCATTATCATTATCTTTATCCATAATTGTGGTTTTGTATGCGAAATCGTATGTTGTCCGCGGACCCACCCACTCCTTAGTAATACTTATAAAGCTAATATTATAATTATATTTTGAACCCCTAAGACCCCAAACGCTGACTTAGAATGTTTCGTAATTATTTTTCAAGATATACCATTGGATCCCGATCAGAAACTTGAAGAGTTGATGAATGGTGGGGCAGCGGAACAACAAAAACGTTTCCAGGAAAACCAAGATGGACACCGTTTAATTTATATAAAGAAAGTGAGTGTAAAATTATAAGGAAATCATCTTATATTTTCTTAATCAATATTACTGTTATATTAACAATAATAGATGATGGAAGAACAACGGTCAAAACCGAAGTCTCCTCCACCGTCACCGTCTCCACCAGAAAATGTAACAACATTCCTTGAAAGTCTAGGCCCGGAAGACACACGCATTGTGAATGCTTTAACAAGAAACTACGAGAATGCTCTAAAATTGAAAATGGGAGGAACTCGACGAAAGAAAGGTAATAATCAACCAACCAATCGAGCATTCAAAGAATCAATGTTAATAATATTTTCATTCTGATAGCTAATTTGGGCATTGCGCCAGGTATTGAAAATTCGCTCTTCTTCTTTGAATACTTAGAAAACACTCCACCGGACCGCATCTCCACTAAACCGACAGAAGTACTAAAGTGCAAGCATTGTGACGAAGAATTTCCAGACATTTTGAAGTTGAATGAACATAATCGGAATCATCTGCAACCAAAACCATTAATGCAGGACGCACCTGCACCAGCACCAGCACCACCACATAAACCTGAATCGCCAGTTGAACTTACAGATCAACCAACTACCAGCACTAAAATGAATAAAGGTGAAAACACCTCAAAAACTTCCGTACCAAGAGAAAAGTTTAAGAGTAGCCGCGCTTTCCAATGTGGCATTTGCCACAAGCGCATGAACACAGAAAAAGTTCTCAACACTCATTTGCATAAGTTTCACAATCAGCCCATTGATCAACCATTGAACAAATGTGGTTCGTGTGGGGAAATGGTTCCCCGCTTGACGCAGTGTGCTTGTCAACGCTTTCTTTGCGAATTGTGCGAACGCAATTACAAATTGAAGCAAACCTTGCGGGCTCATATTAAAAAAGCCCATCCCGCCCATTATGTCTCCGAAAAGCGTGGGGGCGGTGGCAAAAATAAGTAAACATCTTTTCATTCAGCATAAACTCACCGAAAACTGGCACTGCTGACACCGCAATTTGTTCATTACTAACAAGCAAAACTAAACTTAACTCAAACTTAAATATTCAAAGGCAATGGATTTTCAAAATATTTTTATGGAATGTTATGTTTATTGTCACCAGAACTAACAATGAATACAAAATTTTAACTCAATCGAATGTCATCAAGTGGCTTTTTGTAAAAAAAAAACAAAACTGATTAATTTTATTGTCAAAATTGTAATCGTAGGATTTTTGTGTGTTATATGATAAAAATAAATAAAATGCAAATATTAAATAAATTTTTCGTTCATAAATCTTAACTGATTGAGTTTTATTCCTTTTTGATTCGGTGTTCTTCTCAGTACATCAAGAATAAAATAAGAAATTTTGAATTATCGAAGTTTTGTTTCATTATTCTTTATATAAGAAACATTTCTCAGACCAAAAGGAAAATTGACCATTCTAAATTGCTAAATTGGATGCACACATCGGGGGTGGATGCTGTGGAAATACGCTATAAGTTTTGGTACTAAAAATATACCACGATGTCTTCAACACTTTGGTAGTAATGGGTGGAATTCTTTTGTAAATCTCTGTCGGAATGGTGATTTGGAAAACAACCATTTGTTTATAGGAAACGTTCATTTAATTGCGCTTAACAAATTTCATTAACAATTCTTTCTGCTTGAGTTACATTTTAAGACCCTCAAAAGTAAGTTTTCCTGAAAATGGGCATAAATAGAAGAATATGTAGAAAGGCAAACATAATAAAGAAACTTAGTGTGCCAAACTCTCTTTTGAGAACATCTCATATGTACTTTTGGAATGAATACCCTTCTCTAAAGAAATGAAGTACTTTGGTATCACACTTGATGAGTAATTGCTATGGAACAGTCACCTGCAATCCACCATTCATAAGGTAAGGGTCACAATATGAACCAGTAGTAGAGTGATGGGCAAAGACTGGGGATTGAATCCAAAGATGTTATTATGGCTGTATACAGTGAACAAACAATAGGTCAATTATGGCCTATGCTGCACCTATCTATCTAGTGCACAACATTAAATTTAATTATAGTTGTATAGTTAAGTTGTATTCTGCATGAATCCAGTAAGCGCTGCCAGACACAAAAACTGCACTGTGGCCACAAAACCAAAACTCATAACTTTTTACTCACCGTGGAAACACCATTATATGAAATAAAAGGAATCTCTACATATTGTATAAATCTCTATATTGTTTACTTATTGGCAGACGCATACCCATGCTATTATGCATCCATTTTAAATTTTAGCTTTATGCGACGACGCTTGACGCTTTTACCGCTCACTTTAATTTAAATTTCAAACCAAAGAGTGGACAAATCGCTCACGAATCTTAGGTTTGATATGCGCAAAAAGCTCAGCTCTCACATGTATGAATCGATGTATGATGATGCCATCAAACCAAATTCTCGCTTCCACCCATGAATAACATAAATGTAACCAAACATTGGTTAGTGGTTAGAAAACTTACACCTATGGAAATCTGAGCTCTTAAATTAAAAGTGAATTTGCCCTTCTCTGGTATACTGTCAGTTTGCCCCTTCACTAAGTGGAACTTAGTATGGACTTGGAAGCATGTTTCTTCTACCCAATATATGTATATATATGTATCTATGTCTCATCGAGATATTTTCAAAATTACAAAACGGAGTTCTTCAAACCCAAACAGCTTTTCAGATTGAACATCTGTACAAGTTCTAAGACAATAACACACTTAGTATGTAAATAGTATTTTGTAAAACAGTTAAATATAATAGTTTAATTTGTCATTTTAGCCTCGTTTCAATACAAGGGTATAGTAGTATCTAATCTAGTATGTAGTTAATTAATTGATCTTAGTAAATAATCCATGTACTTAATTGCAATTTACATATATCAAATTTTATTTATTTACCATTTATTATTGTATTTTTATCATGCAGTCTTGCTTTCTTTAAAACCTGCTGGATGCAAGCATCTTTTCGATTCGAACAAGCAACCAACTGCTCCAACCAAGAGAGGAGACTTCGATTCCATCAGCGATTTGTATATCTTCGTCTTTGATATAAATGCCATACACAGACGCAAACGCATGACAAACGCGATTCACATTCCACAACATAAAATTTATCAGTTTTTTAGTTAACATTAATTGTAGTAGAACGCTACACAAAGGTATATTATTCATTCATTCAGTGTACTGTGTTGTGTGTGTGTGTTTTTTTTTTTTTTCAAATTGGTAGGAAAGCATCGAAAGCGAGCCGGTTCTACAACCGAGTGCGGGACTTCAACCCGCTAAAAACTACCCCCGTGTCCTTATGTCCCCCCGGAACTGTTCTTTAATATTTCGTCGGAAGGGAAAAGGTGGAGCATCATTGCTCAAAAGTCTGTCTGTCCCATGTTTTGTGGGTCTCCTCGTGTACTGTTTGTTAGTAGGTCGTTCCTACACGTCAGCGAACTAAAAAATCAGTCCGGGACACCTAATGCCAAACGATTATTTCGTTCACGCAATCGTTCAGCGGCTCTACCACGTTCCAGCGTGCGGAGAGTACTCATTATAGCAAACATAGCAGATTTCACTGTTTGCCACTTCTCCGGAGATTGACACATATGTGGCACCAAATTTCCAACTGTGGGTGGTTCGCCAAAACACTCTTCAATGCGTGCTCTCTCCACGGTAAATCGAGGGCAAAAGAAAAGAACGTGGTGGGCATCTTCGGCGATACCAACGCAGGCAGGACAGAAGGGGACCTCCTCATACTTAAAACGGTGCAGGTAGAATTTAAAGCACCCGTGTCCACTGAGCATCTGCGTCATATAGTAGTCCACTTCACCGTGGGACCGTGATACCCATACATCCACTCGTGGAATCAAGTAGAAAGTCCATCGTCCTTTTTGAGACGAATCACACCTTCTTTTTTCTGTTGTGTGTGTGTGTGTGTATGTGTGTGTATTTGTAGTGTGCATTAATCATATTAAATAAAAATAATAAACATATTTGTTTTGTTTTTAATAATTTTTTTTTTTTTTTTTTTTTTTTGTACATACAACAAGATGAGGTGGAAAAACAGAAAAGACTAACAAATTAAGAGTAAACATAACAAAAAATATGATTTCGATTTGAAATTGTGAAAACAAATTTTTAACAATGAAATTCATTTAGGCCGAGATTCTGATTCAGTTGATTCTGTGGAGTTGAGTTGAATCCAAGTTAAAAAAGTGAACTCGTGTTAAAGTGCGATATTTTTCTATATATGTATATTTTTTTTTTTTTTCATTTTGCTATATTTTTTTGTTTTCTTTTTGTTGTTTGCTTTTGTTTACACTGATCAATTAAGCCGGTATTCATAGATTGAGTATCTATTGTTTTAAATGGCTGAGTGTGAGAATGATTCTTTTGGTTCTTTAATTAATTAACAAGAAAAGACAAGTCCAAAGACAAAGAAATTAAAAAGTTAATTTTTAATTTTCTTTAGAATATTTTTTTGTAATTCAATTTGATAAATTTTTATTATAAAAAACTTTTTACATATAGAAATATTAAAAAATAACAAAAAGAAAAAATAAAATAAAAATTCATTCAATCAAAACAGACAAAAAAATAAAAAAAAAAAATATTTTTATTAAAAAATAAATTACTTTAATATAAAAATAAACACAATTCATGTATGTAAAATAGAAAATAATACTAAAAATAAAATAGAAACAAAAAAAAGACAATAAAATATTTTTAAATAAAAAGAAAATATAAAA
>JBAMAW010001422.1:0-14567 GCA_037043295.1 Amiota minor | reverse complement strand
ACGTATCTCAAACTGTGTGTATAGGGCGTCACACATTTCTTTAGCGGTTGTGATCTCATCCAGATCCCTAAGCTGAATCATCACCATGTGCGTTTTTGCCAAGACTTTGGCTGCATTGCCTAGAGTTTCCTCCACTGCCGTCTGAAACTCTGACGCATTTCGATCTGGCACCCGTTTTAGCTCTAGCAGCAACTCCTTTTCTTTTCTCCTAGGTTCTTAAGCGCTGGCTGACTTCGGATCTTCCTCAAGATATCCGCGTAAGACGAATTAGCGGATGCCGAAATGATGAGAGCATCCGGCCTCGATTTGATGCCCTTATCCCGTTTTTTCCGACCAGGAACTTTGGTCCACTCCTGTACTTGGGGCAGCTTGCGACCATCCTTATCCCGAGTTTTTGCCTTCTTCGGGATCCTGCTTGTATTTGGGGTTGGCTTTGGAGTTGTTGCCGCCTTGGTGGACGCTCCATGCTCCAAGGTACCCTTTTTGGCTTCTTCCACTCGGTCTTTCGGGACTGTTAGGGAAGGCTGCCTCTTAGAAGACGGAGTCTCCAAATTTCCTTCGGGTGCCCTTTTATTTTTCCCGACAGTTCGCAGCCAAGGGGAAGTCTGGGAGAAGTTGTTTTTCCTGATAACCTCCTTTGCTTTCTCGTCCCTTTGTTCTATGGCCGAGAGCTCATATAGGGCCTTTATGCTCACTACCGTATCCCTCATAAGCTGGTTTATAGAGCACCTTTGCTTGCCGTCAGTTCCCTTTTCTTCCAGCATACAGGTTAGGCTCCGTATCTTCTCCCCCAGCTGATGAAAGTGGGTGTGGCTGGCTGATACCTTCTCTGAGTTGGTGACGTAAGAAGGACTGACCACCAATTGATCGCCTAACCTTGGTGGTGATCGAAGAGTACACCTGCTGCGTCTGAAAGGATCGTCCACTTCCCCTGATGCTCTTGTAGCTTTGTCCGCTGCAACGACCAAGTTTCCTATCGCTGCAGTAGTTTTTGTTCTCCTAGCATTATCTGCTACGGAGGCCGAGTACACCTCCGGAGCCTTGCGGTTGCTTGATGACGACGACCCGGGGCCCGCTTGCGCACCCTCCAAAGCCGCCGGTACTGGGGATCCGACTCCCTGCACCGTAAATAATTTTCCTTCTTCCTTATTCATCGTGGTTTTATTTCTGGGTGCCTTCCCATATCGTTTTAAGCCTACCGACAGGCTATGTAACACAGCCGAACTTTCAGGTTCAGACGCCGACCAAGAAGCAGCCCAATCTGGGAACAGACGTTCTTGGATTTAATTAAATAAACAAACGAAAAGATAATTAAAGGGCGCTTTTCACTTGCCCTGTCGCGAAAATTTCACTAGAGTATGTAGCGTTTTAAACTACCTCTTCCATTTTCGTCGCTCATTGGTCGGGGACTGCTTATTCAATATTCGCAGCTAACCTACATATCTGTAGGCCGTCAACGCCGAGTGAGCCAATCATATGTGCCGTGTAATGTGTGTATGTAGTAGGTGAGCCTAGCGTTCTGTAAAGCCAGCCGAATTCATTAATTTACCGCACAATGCGCCGACACAGATAAGAAAATAATTTAATTTTCAAATTTCTATGTATATTTTTTGGTTAATAATCAATTATTATGTTTTTTTTTACTAATGATCACTGCAATCTACCATATAATGTCTATGGCTAAATCTTCGCAATCAATTTCTTCTATGGTGAAGTTAATAGATAACTCGAAAGGATTTTCAATATCCCAAAACCGACGCGTAATTTCGTCAATTTGAGTAAATAACCCATGCCACCACCTGTGCTTTCAGCATACTGACTTCACTGGCTAACTAAAGATACCGCCAAGTAGATTGTTGCCGTTAAAGATAATCAAGAGATGGTTGAAAATGTACTTACCATAAAATTAGAAAATGAGTACGAAATGAATCGAATGGAAACTTGGGATTTTGTGAAAATCAGTGGTTTTTGGAATGTAAGAAATATTCATTAATGTATATAAATTTGGTGTTTGGCAGCCTTGAATTTAACATTGTTTTTCTTTATTTTATAGAAGCCTTAATAGTAGTCAGAGGTAGCTTGGGTATCCGAGCATCTGTACAGATGATCATTTTTAATCTGAAATGAAATATACAATTTTAATCAAGAAATTCATTTCGATTACTATAATACTTAATATCATTTTTTGTAAATTACTCACAGAATTAATAGCAACCGTAGTATGAAGACGTACAGATATGCTCAAATCACGTACGGCCTCGCTGACTTGCTCTGTCCCAATATTTTTGTTGCACTCTACTACCATACGATGCACTTCATTCAGTGTGTGCATAGCGACTTCGAATTAATTCGAATGTGTTCGGCTATGCTGCAGTTCTCATTTCGATTTGCATGCTAATTCTTTCTAACTCTTCCACAGAATGCAGATGGCTTTCGAACTCAAAGCACAGTCGAATTCATCTTCATTCATTCGTGTCTCGCTTTCACGCAATTCAATTCAATTTGAGTTCATTCTATTGGACTTCAGTTGTGAGCGAAGCCACGCAGCTGGCTAATTGAAATTTCTTGAAACAATGAAACTTTTTAGCAAACACTGTGTTGGTCTATGTTTTTGAAACCAATGCCTTAATTAATTTATCATTTAAGCTGATTTTTATTTCAATTTGCATAACTTGAAGAGATTCGCCAATGCACTCCTCGTCTTCCCCTTCAATTAAAACATGTTGCGCACCATTTTCTTTCTTTTTTATTTTTTGCACAGCGGCATTTTCAAATTGTTAGCAAATTTTTGCCTTTTTCATGCTTTTGGAGCCGTTTTAAATGCCTTTTACTTATCACTTTTTTTTTACTTTGTAATTAATTTATTTGTTAATACTATTTGATTAAACGTTACTGCCACCATTCGCTTTCAGTTTCAAACATTCTGCTCCCGACAAACCGCTTGTCCAACTGAAACAGAAAGGTTTAGTATTGCCTTTTAATCCAATCTCTCGCGTCACGCTCAAGATCATTGTTAATAATGTGCTTCCTTCGTCGATAAAACCAACAATTTCCTTCGACGATTTAGTGCCATGTATAGTGATGGGTAGAAGTTTTAATATCGACATTTTCTGCAACTCAACATGTTTTTAGTTTTCAGCTAGTTTTTCAACCCTCAATGACTTGGTCATCTGTAAATTCCAGTGATGAATTTACATTTTGAACTACCACGTTGAACTCTTCGAAGTCACCATCTTCGGTTACTATGTTAAGCTTATTTGGTTTTATCATTAGTTCCAATGCCAAATTTTCGGATATGCTTTTTGCAAGATTGATATTATCTTCGACGTATCCTTAGCAGATATAAGGAGAAGTTCGACATTTTCTCTCGCTGCGCATTTTAATGACTTCGAAAGACGGTATACATTTTCTTCGTCGTTGGTGACTTAGCAACGCAAATGACCATTACAATAGTCAATATCTTCTTATGGTTGGTGCTACAGCTTTTATAGTGCCAACTTAAGTTAGACTTATGCATGTATTATTATAACATGCATATGCCTTAATTCGGGCAGTGTGTCACTGAACTTGCTTGTTCAAGTATCAAGTGACCAACCAAAGCAACAGTTAGAAACATTATGTAAACAGTCACGGCTTAGGTACACTATAATAAATATGTAAGGCATATGCATGTAAGATTTCATTTTACTTTTATTAGTTCAATTCACTTTAATGCTAATAGTATGTATATGCTGTTGTATACTTATGTTGTAAGTTGAATATATTTATATAGTTTCTTTTTACATTTGTGTAGTTTTCTTTATTAACATAACTATATTATCAATATGAGCGAACGCGAGCGACTGCGTCCTCACTCAAACAACGAACGTGAGCGACTAACTCACCCTAACGATCACCAGTCACTCTCGCACGCTCATTCGTTCTTATATTATAGCGTTGCTATGTAGGACAATCCGCTCCTAGTCTCCTTGCCAGATCCTATATACATGTAAAATGTTTAATGATAATTAGTAATTCAAGTGATTTTTGCTTGTTTATTTGTTATAAGTAATTTTTCATCGGCGCTATCATCCTCATCACTCTCATTATTAATAACAGTAACTTCTTCCAAAATATCGTTGTCTGTCTGGCTGTATACATACTGTATACAGCCACGTCATTATCAACATTCACGTAATCATCGAAAAGGGCGACATTTTCGGAGTTCTCAGATAAACGATTCCGATGATCTATGTTCAATTGCTCGTCTTGAATTAAATTTTCGTTGGTATATTTATTAAAACCGCAAGCATTGAAACGGGTTTTGAATACAAACTGCGTTGACTCTATTCCACGCTTTATAAACAATTGTTGAAAGTAATGACCAGGTTTTTAATAAAATATTTGATATTATTTTAACGAAGAATATAAGAATATTTATTTTAATAAAGAATATAAGGTTGTAGGTGTTTTACGCGTGTCTTTCTGGGCGTCCGCATTGGTCTTACTAGGCGTCGTTTTTTGAGAGTCCGAGTTCATTTCGAAGGTCGTTTCTCTAGTGTTGGGTATCGCTAAACATACTGTATAGGCAGGCCGTTCGGAACTGATCTTGGGTAGTGTTATCAGCAATGGGGCTGCCAGATTGCTTACACAATTAACAAGATCAGTAACCACTTCCTTGCAGTAAAATGATTTAAAAGTTTTTATAATATCCTGGTCAAGAGGCTGCAGTTTGGAAGTGGCGTTTGCTGGCAAAAACATTATTTCTATGTGGCTTAGATCAGGGGACCCATGATGCGCCGTACAAGTGTCCCTGAATAGCAATATCTTTCGATTTGTAGTTTTCGTGGTGTCATTCAACTTCTGAAACCATTTGTTAAATAGATCCATTGTCATCCACGCCTTTTTATTATGTCGGTAGAGCATTGGAAAGCTGCGAATGTTTTTGAAGCACCTTGGTTTTGCAGGCTTTCTAATTAATAGTGGTTCAAGTTTTTCGGTGTATTTCATAACGACTGCGACAACTTTCAACGGCAGACGACTGACGACTTCCACGCTTCTACGACTGATCTTTACGACTGACTTCTTCTTCAAAACATAATCGACTTTGTTACTATCGACGAACTCTTCGAGTTCGATGTAAATGCTGCACCTCTATCGCTGATAGTTCATCGCTTTGACAATCAAAGTCCGATAACACTTTTGAAAAATTTTCGACAGTTATTTTTGATTCACTTTATCGCTTTTCGTCAGTCTTTATTTTAAATGTCAGCAACTGCATAAACTCTTGCAATGTTTGAGCATTTTGATCGGCTTTTTGTACATTTTACTCCACTGTCATCTTCAAATTGCAAACATTTATCTTCTCTCTTTCTTATTCTTTTCTACGTCCTTCTACTTCTACTTGCTGTTGTTCACATATTTTTTTTTTTCTTCACTCATCATTGTTTTTGCTTTTGCCAGCTGAGTAATCTGTTGTTTCTTTGCTTTCTCTTTGTTCTTGAACGCGACGCGTATTTTTTTAACTCATGAACGCTTAGCTTACAGCTTTTATTTCTTTACTTTTTGTTTGTTTTTGTGAGGACAGTAAACTTTTGGCTATTCCCAATATTTAGTTTATTTATTAAACGCTACACTATTTATTATTAACTTACGTATAAGTTTATTACAATGTTTTGATAATCGTTTTTATCACTCAAGTAATTTTAAGTTGCTGCGTCACTTTTCCAGTTGTGCCAATCAAACCTTTGTTTGTTGCCAACTCGTGCCGAAAGGCTGTGGTCAGGGTTGCCACAGTATTCCCCTCTAGACAAGTCACGGATCTTGGTGAGTTGGTTGCCGTTTCTTCAGGTGCGTTCGCAATAGGGCTTTGACTTACGGTGTCTGGTCGTCGACAGGGGCAGCCTTGTCATTTGCCATAAATGTTGGTTTGAGGTCTCTCGATTGGCAAGGCTATTTCTTTGCCCTTAATACGAACCACGAAGATTCAATCTGTTGGCTTGGATATAACCTGGACCGATCCCGCATAAGGTGGTTCCAATGGTTGCTTGACTGCGTCGTTTCGCACGAATACATGTGAGCAATCATGGATGTCTTTTAGCATAAAAAGTTTTGGCTTGATGTGGTGCGACGTTGGAGTCGGCCTTACCGCTTGCAAGCTTTTTCGAAATGGACTGACAAAATCACATGGGTTCGAGTGTGCGCCCAGGTCATGTATTCCATTAGAAAACATCTGAAGAAGCTCTATATTATTGCACAGTACAGAATATACCTGATCACACTGCGTCTCCTTGGTAGCCATGGCTCTAAATTTCCTTTGTTATTCCAAAGTGCAGAACAAAAATTTTGTTGAAATCTTTTCTTGAAGAATCATCCGTCATGATGTTGTGCAAATGAAGAAAACGGTCCAAATGTGCAAACCAAAGATGCGGATCAAATCAATCAAACCTTTGTTTGTTGGCAACCTATCATTTGTTTGTTGCCAAGTCGTGCCGAAAGGCTGTGGTTAGGCTTGCCACAAACTCTTTTTTTTTTAATAGGTTGAGCCCCAAATGTAAAGTGTTTATTTATCATATAAGCAATAATAAAATGTAAAGTGTTTATTTATCATAGCCTTTGAACATTCGAAGTTGTCGCTTGAATAAACTCACGCAATTCTAACGACTTCCATTCGTCAATTTTGACACACTGTATTTTTATTTTGTGGTCTATATATCCGGCTCGAAGGACCATATGTTGTTTAGGTTTATGCTTTTTAGGGTTCCGGACCCAAAGAACAATTTAGTTTTATAATTTTATTTTATTCACTAAGCAAATTTGTAGTTAACAGTAGCGAGCAGTATTGCTGCGCTGATGAGTTACACGAAGTGAACTGATTTTTACTTATCACCTAAACTTTCTCGAAATTTGTTTATGTTTTAATTTTGTTAATAGAACTACAAAACGATTATAATTTATGATTCAGTTAAGTTTTATTGTATTGGGTTGAACACGTTTGAGCTGCTTTTTGTAACACATTTAGAATTTCATAGGGTTTCGCTTTCCTTGCAACTTCAACAGATTCGCCTTTAACACTGGATCTAATCTTGTTTATGACCTGATTTAGAGTAATCTCACTGCCTAATAGATTTCTTGTCGTTCCTTTTAATTTTGTTTTTATTAATGAGACGGCCAATTCATCGTGTGCTCCTTTTATAGAGTCTATCAATGAAAGTGCGTCAAGGAACGATTGTAAATTTTCTGCTCTCCCATCAAATTCTGGTATTAGACGGGAAGCTGTATTTAAGAAATCTGTTGGTGTTTGAGCTATTATGGTTTTTTCTTTTTCTTTATTGTTTGCTCTTGTAATGGTGGCTATACTGTGACAATGAGGTATTTCTATGTTAATATTAACTTATTAACAAGTTTATTTCTAACTTCAAAGAAAAATCCGTCCGCTGCTACTTTATGTGGTACTTTTAGCCGTCCGTAATTTACGTTTATAATTACTCTTACTTTATCCCCGGCTTCAAACAGTATATCTAGGTGCTTATTAAGTGTCTCTTGAGTTATAGCTCTATTCTGTGCTATACATTTATACGACCTATTGAATTGTTCTATTTGAAGTCTTAAATTATTCTTTCTGAAGGAAATGAAGGCAAATGCCGCAGGTCACAAGGATGCACTTGTTGCCATAACTGTTGTAATGGAAAAGCAGTTGGAAGAGCAGCAACGCCATAATGCTCTCCAGGAAAAACTTTTAGAAACTAAAACAAATATTATTGTAAAAAACTTAACACAAACGATGTTTAACCAACATATTTATAATCATTGCATTAATACTAAAAAAAAACCCCTTTACGATTTAAGAATTTATGCTCTCCCTTGTGAGACTTAATTATTTTTTATATGGGTGTTGTCAACTATAACCTATAACGTGTGGAATGCCTACTGATGACCTCGATAATGCCAAGTCCGTGTCTTTCCCTGGCCCGAAGTTGAAGTGTTGAGATGCCTTTGCTATCACTATAAGGGTATAATTAACAGCCCCATGCGACACCCATTTGCAGTTAAAATTAAGTTGTTAGTGTTGACTGCGATATTGCTGTTTATAACAATAGTAATACTTTCCAATATTCTAGAGGGCACAATATTTGCGGTGCGTGAGGCCTCTCTAAAAATTGTCGGACGGAAATTATTGAGTCCACCTGGGAAATTGTTTGTTTTTTATTAATACTCGTCTCAATGAAAGAATAAGTTGCTGTTTTGAGATGTGGTGGGTATCTCTGTTTGTGGCTTTTCGAATTCGGAATTGGATTTCTTTTTTTTTTCATGTATGTAAGATTTCATTATTTGAATTAATTTTTATCCCGGTTGAGCACCCAATTTGTAAGATTTCATTATTTGAATTAGTTTTTATCCCGGTTGAGCCCCCAATTTGTAGTATTCAAATCATTTATTGTAGTTTATTAAGTTTAGATTTATGTATATAACTTATTTATTGTACATTCATATAGATTAATTATTTACTTGATTCTTCGAGCGATCGTGAGCGACCACGACCTCACTCAAACAACGAACGTGAGCGACTAACTCACCCTAACGATCAACAGTCACTCTCGCGCGCTCAGTAGTTCTTATATTATAGCGTTGCCATGTAGGACAATCCGCTCCTAGTCTCCTTGCCAGATCCTACATGTATGCAGCGATTTTCTTTATGAGCGCTTCTGCTGCAACGTCCGCACTGGAGTTGCATTCAAACCCCTCCTTTTTAAAACGGGGATCTAAGATTGTGACCATTCTCGTTATCGTTCGATTGCGGTAAGGAGCAAGGCGTTCATTGATTCCATCAATTAGATATGAGTGCGTTTGAATACCTTTCTAAGTTTTTAATGTGGGCAATGCAGCATTTAATAATAATGGATGACTGTTGTTGAGCGATTCTGGAACGTAGTCCGACCACTCGGGTGAATACTATGTAAACCTTACAATTAATTTACTTAGACTGTCCTTTATGATCATTTGTAATATTAAAATAAATATTAAAAAAAAAAAAACAAAAAAATAATAATCATAATAATCATATATGATCTATGAAGAATGAGTGAATGAAATGATCTAATATTATAGTATTTATGACTTGGCATTAAGGCACATTCACACGCAATTAAGACTTATGTCCCCGACATGTGCGTGCAGTCAATGTACATCATGTATTAGTCGTTCCAGTTTCTTTGTAAATGTTGGAATGTCATTTGCTAGGCAGATTTCACCCATTTTTTATTTTTGATTATCCGATAATAATCCAGCATTTGCAAAACTTTTATGCATTTTCTGTTTATCAACTTGGTCCATGGCATTCAAACCATTCACAATTAATACAAAATGTAGCGCACCTTCACCATTTAGTAGCAAATTGATGAGCTCCCGTTGAAATGAATCTTGCAAATGCTCTTTTAACAAAGTATGTTGATAAAGACGCCAATGTTGATTTTATTATTAAATAAAAGACGTGCGTTGTCTTGATGCAGGTTTTCAGAATGATCTTTATTTTGGATTTTACATTGACTTAAGCTAAGAATGGAGAGCGCTAGCGTAATAATGCAAGTGTATATTATTGTATGAGTACATGCTCTTATGGATATGTATTCTCAGTGCACTTTGAGTGTCCAATTTAAAGAGAAAAGCAAGCAATTCAAATTCTTATTATTTCTTGCTTTATTTATTCCAGTGTACAAAGATGATCGGTAAAATCTATTAAAGTTTATAACGTTATTCTAATAGCACACATTCTGGCCAATTAGAATTTTTTTTTTTTTTCAACTATGTCGAATTTGATTTTTTTTTTTTTAAATTTAATTCTTTTTCTTTTTACTATGTTGTTACAGATTTTGTGTTTGTGTTTTTTCTTCCGGTGATCTGAAAGGGGGATGGTAACGCATTAACCTACGAGTGTGCAAGCTATTGTCTAACAAGTTGCCAGCTAGGTGATTTTCATGTGAATCAAGTCGAAGAACATGTTTCTTACTGCGGTTCACAATTTCCTCATTTACAGTTAACACCTGCAAGTCTCTGTGGATGACTGAGTTGCAGACATACCATTCAGCGTTGACAAGTCTCCTTAAAACTTTGGACTGAAAACTTTGAATAATTTTGGCATTTGATTTTGAAGTTGTGCCCCAAAGTTTCTCGTTGGACAGTTGCGTTACCCTTGGTAACTTCAGCATAGGAGAAACGGCTGCTTGACTGCCAGGCTGAATTGGTTCGTTGATGTCCTGATGGTGCCGATGGGTAGGGTATTGGCTTCCTCCTACCTTCGCTGATTCTCTGAAGAGTAGCCTGGTATACCCTACAACCTTTGTAGGAAGCCGTGTGGTTCTCCTTACAGTGCACACAAGTCTTACGGTCTTTTTTTGTTGTTTTGCAGTCTGTTGATTTGTGTGGATCTCCACATTTCACACAGCGATAAGGCTTGTTGCAGAAACGTTGCGTGTGCCCAAACTCCTGGCAACGATGACATTGCACAAGATCATCAAACTTCCTAGGAGGCTATATGGTTACCATGGCATTGCAAAGTTTCTTGATTTCGAAAACTTTCTTGTTGTTAGATGCTGGCTCAAGACCAACGAAGAATATAGACATTGGCTCCTTAGTGGTGCGGTATTTACCGTTAACGATGTCCCTTACCTTATGTCCCAGATCTTGAAGGTCGCTGATAATGTGCTGAGTTGAGGTAGTAAAGTGTAGGTTTTTTATAACCGCTCGGTATGCCCTTTCTTCTTTTATCTGATAGTGGTGAAATGTGACATTTTTTTTGTAGAAGGCCTCCTTTTTAAGGCGATGCACGTCTTCGATGACCTCAAGGTCGGATCGGTAAGTCCATCTGACAAGGAGCATCAATAAACTCCAGTGTCTTTATTATATATAGTACTTCTGTTTCTCTCTTCTCTCCATTTCGAATTCATAACCGAAAATTTCCTTTCTGTGCATGCCGAAGTGGCGGGAATATAGAGTAGGAAAAAAAAAGAAAACTAAATAAATTGGGTAAGTTATTCTTAGAATATGTTCTTTTTAGAATATGTTGCCATTTTTGGCCAGTAGTTTTGTTAGTAAATGCACTGCAATATTTAACTTTTGACAATATTTCATTTAATATTGTTATTTCGGGGTAAAGGTCGCCTATTTCAGTACTCAATTTGTTTTTAAATTAAGAATTTCTAATATTGTCTCTCATTTATTAAATGAAAGTGAAGTTTATAACCATTTTAGTGCGTCCTTAATTGCATGTTTAGAGCGGTTTTAGAATCGACATATATGATTTTGTTTAGTTTTACAGCACAGTCCATGCTGTTATGGGATAGATTGTGCTTCACAGTATGGTAGGTTAAAGCTTGTTTACTAGCTGATATCTTGTCATCACAAGTATTTGCAAGAGAATCAGAAGTAGAAGAGTCCAATGAATCAAAAAAACTATCCAATGTAGAAGTTTACTTGCAAAGTTCAGCTTTGAGTATGTGGTGCTTTGTTTCACCATGTTGTTTAATCTGAAATGAGTTATAAAACACCTGAATCTAAGCACCACATGCAAATCAAATCAGTTGACAATATTATTGAATAAAAACAAAATAACGTAACATAAAAGAACTCACCATCTATATATCTTGGGGATTTTTACTAATCCAGTCACAGATTCTCTCCCACTCAGGTTTATATTTTTGGAGTCTTTTTACCGTTTTTCGTTTTTTAATCGGCGATGCACTTTCATTATCTTATCACTACCACTTTCCATGACTTATTTATGAATCACTTTAACTTCTCAATGTTCACAATCTAATAAGCAAGTGAGGAATGTGTACAAGCAAGTTAAGCAGAACAGAAGCCACACTTCGCTGACACAGAAAGTCCCGTTATATTTTCGCTCTCTGCTATCTGCTCTTTGCTCTCAGCTATTTACACTTACATTCCATGATCAATAGCTAATTCTGGAGTTGCCATATGTATAAAATGTAAAACGCTAATATCAAGGCGCGCTCATAAATTTTTAAAATGATTTGTTAGTTAGATTTCGGTTTTGAAAATATAGTATTTTTGCGTACTATATATTTCTTCAACAGTATATAGTACGCTGACCCAAAATATAGTACAATATTATATATTATAGTAGCCCTTTCTTCTTTTAACTGATAGTGGTGAAATATGACATTTTTCTTGTAGAAGACATCTACCTATTTCCTATAGTTTTCAATCTTATCAACCATGTTGCGTATTTGCCCGTCACGCCCGACTTTGTAGGAATAATTACTCCATCCGATGGTTTCTGCAATCATGAGTTTCATGTCTTCAATGTCTGTCACCACTGGGACAAAAATAGGTTGTGGTTTGGTGGTTTTTTTCTCCTGTTCCTGAGGTTTTTCCTGACATTCCTGAGGTACAAGTTCTCCCAGCACTTCAAACCGGTGTTTTCTTCCTTGGGTTGAGTTTGGGTTTTCTGGGATTTGTTTTTGGTATTGCTTACTTATTGAGTTCATCCTCATCAGCTGTTAACGTTTCCTCTGATGAGAAAGAAGAAGAGGATACTCTTCTGTTCCGTTTGGACACAGTCATCCATTTATGCGGTGCCAGCCAGCTGACTGCACCTGTGTTGATGACAACGTTATTGTCACTCATTGTGACAATATTCCACTTGGAGAGCTGCACCGTAAAAAGCTATCGTGTAGAGATTATCCAAAATGGTCACGCAGAGCTTGTGAATTTCAAATACCGCAAACCAGTTTTTATAAAGAGAATGAGAGGAAAATGGTAGCGGATTTAGAAGGAAAGCTACCGATTGAAGTTTTCGAAAGTTTATTTGACAACGAAGTAGTAAATTTGGTAGTTGAGCAGACACGACTCTACGCATTTCAGGCAAACGCCCATGACTTTTCTTTTGACGAAAATGATTTGAAAACTTTCTTGGGAATTTTGTTGTTTAGCGAATGTGCTGGTTTGCCTCTTTGTAGGACAGCAACTAAAACTGTCCCCAGTTACATCGAACTCGACGTATAATCTAATCGATTTCAGATCTTTCTACTCATTAGTTTGCTTAGTTGTTGTTGTTTCCACATTTGCAGTTGCAACTGTTGTTAATCGACAATTAACCAACAATCAACGAATTTGGCGTAATCAAAACACGTGCCAACACAAATAATACATGCATCAGGGCTGCCAACTCGCAAATATATTTACATCTAAGCCAAAGTCAAAAACCAAGTCAACAATTTACGTTTTGCAAGATTTATTACTTATAAATACAATACAAGTATTTCAAATATAATTTCGTTATCTTCCGATTCTCTGATTCTGACTATTAATTAATAAACTTAGCATTTTAGCGGAAATCAAAGAAATCAAGAAATATATCCATTTGGCTGACAACAGCAACTTGATTCGAAGCGACAAAATGGCAAAAGTAAGGCCACTGATATTGATGATTTCTAAGAAATTTTGCCAGTTTGGGTATATGCATGAAAAGCTGTCAGTTGATGAGGCAATGGTTCGATATTATGGCAACCATTCATCGAAACAATTTATAAGAGGAAAACCTGTGAGGTTTGGCTTTAAAAATTGGATGCTTACAAGTAGCAGTGCTTAATTGTATCAATTCGTCACCTACTGCGGTCCAAAAGGTGTCATTGCGGCAAAGCCACATACGCCTCTTGGATCAAGAGTCGTTCTTGAATTTTTGGACAATATTCCCAGGCCTTCCGACCACGTTATTTTTTTTTTTTTTGACAACTTTTTCCCTTCATACGATCTTTGGTTACATTAAAACAAAAAGGATTCCGGGCTATCGGCATAGTTCGTGAGTCAAGAACAAAAAATGTCCTCTAAAATGAAAGTCAGAGTTTAAAAAGGAAAAAAAAGGACTTTATGACCACAGATACAATACCGCCAATAACATACTCTTGTTGAAGTGGAACGACAACATTGCTGTAATCGTGGATTCAAACTTTGAGGGTATCGAGCCAATGCATTCTGTCAATCGATGGTGTTCGATCAGCAAGGCAAAAATAAATGTCAAACAGCCAAAATTGATAGCAGAATATAATATGGGAATGGGAGGTGTTGATCTGCACGATCAAGCAGTAAATGTTTAATCGGTGTAATCGAAAGCAACTCTGTATGTCAAGGCACGCCACAAAGAGGAAGACACGCGAGTAGAAAAAGATGTCTGCGTGTCGCCAACGGTCTAAATAAAGAATAAAGAAAAAGTGAAGCTGATGACGACACCATTCAAAAACATACACACGCCATAACATAACATAAGATCATTCTTATCATTTCTTTCACATTGTTATTTGTTTACAACATTCATAATCAACCGTTATGAATGCTGTAAACTACACTAATTACCCTAAGTAAGGTTAAGAATAGTATAATAATAGACATAATTCTACCATTAAATCAGTCTTGATTGAAAGGCTAAACCTAGATGGTCATTGCCATCAATTAAGAACTCAAACAAGAGCTAAGATCGCTGATCCTTTGCTCTCTACACCTGCACGTAAGCTAAGAACCCAAGCGGTCCTTCACTAGTTATTTCTATAATAAATAAATATATATAAATAATA
>JBAMAW010001420.1:0-23639 GCA_037043295.1 Amiota minor | reverse complement strand
CTGTTTTACATGCGCTGCTGCTGATACAGTTGTCTTTTTGATTGCCTTAGCTTGCGTAACATAATTTCTTCTATTGCTTGCTTGCACTGACATAGGGTTGTTACTATTGCTATTAAATGTTTGAGTGTTTGTTGTTGTTAACTGCATGTAACTGCATGTGATGACGCAATCGAAGCAGTAGCTGAGAACACTGTTGTTGTTCCTGAAACTGCACTAGCTGTTGAAGTAAAAGCTGTGCTTTGTATTGTGTTTCTTGCAGTGTTAAACACAGTTGCTTCTGGGTTTGAATGAAAAGGTGGTTAAAAGGATCGGCACTGGGCACTCCATGGGAGTGAGTGTCTAGTGTTTACTGCACTAGAAGGCAGAACAGGATAGCAAGATCGTGTTCTATCTACGGGCGGCTGAGCGGTTAATAAGGAACCTTTGTTTTTGTTCCTGGTATCATTAGCGACAAACGAGAAGTAAGCATTTCTCGCTGTCATTATTGGTGCTGTTAGGCTTTGATAAGAAGCCAATAAAATAAAATTTATTAGCTGCGACGTAAACGTCCGATCAGTAAGACTACTCGAAGAGCTATTTAGGCAAAGACAATTAAAATGTCTGCGTAGTGTAGTGGTTAGAGAGTAGGACTGGCAAACCGACGGCGTGTCCTCCACTGGCAATATATTTTTTTTTTACTTAATACTGTCATAATAGAACTCTCATTATCTCATTAACGCAGTCATGAGCGAAAACATCATTTATTCTCTTTTGCATTATTGTGCTTAAAGAGGAACAAAATAAATAAATAAATAATTTTTTTTTCATTTTTTTTTTTGAAAATAAAAATGCATAATAGATAAATGTTAACAGCGGAATCCGCCTTTTAACATTAGTGTGAAAATAAATAATAATATTCAAAATGAATCAAAAAAAAAAAAGGAAATTAAAACATAAATTTTTCACTTATTCAAAATAAAAATAATAATTAAAAATTTTGTTCTAAATGGAGCTGCGCTCTACACTGGTATCCCACGACACCTCTTTCTGTTTTTTTTTTTTATTCTCTTGATCTACTTCTGGGCTGTTTGTTATTTTGATTATCATTTCAAAGCATTTTGTTTTTTATGCGTTGTTGTTGCGATATTATCTGAGTAATCTAAGATTCTTACTTGTTGTTTTTTTATATACGGTTTTATACAGTATACACTGTAACTGCTTGACAGGTTGTCTCAGTAATATTTTTTAAACTGTGTGTTTTAACTTTTTTTTTTTTGTTTTTTCATTTCAATTTATTTATTTATTAATTAGAACTAAGATTATGATTGCAAATTATAACCTAGTATTTAATATGAGCAATAGCGACAGAGGCCTACAGCTCAGGGGAAAGTTAAGAAGGAAAGGAGGAAATTAGAAAAGTGCAGGACCAGACTTGCCTTGAGCGGGAATCGAACCCGCGACTCTCGGGATGTCAGCCCAGTGCACTAACCTCTGAGCCAACGAGGCAGTCAATATTTCAATTGAATATTTGGCTATAAAATGTATTGTTTCAATATTTCGTGCAAGAATAAAAATTCATTTGACTTTGATTCTCAACGGGCCGTGCAGTGTTGGTTGTGTGATAATATTTGCCATCTAAAATGTGCGGGACTGACGGGTCGTGCCCATGATAGGATTGTCAATAAATGTAAAAGTGTCTGTGGCAGATTGGCGTGGTCATGCCCGTTATGATTAAAGCGGCAGGTGGTTTTTTCGTCGATGTTTCGTATTATACATGACAGATTTATCTTTATTACCTCCTACTGATACCACCTTAATTGCATGCCTTCCGATTTACCCTTACCTACGTCCCATACTAATCTAGCTCCTACCATAATTTCCCCTCTTCCTAGAGCTGCTTCACATTCCCCGTTGAACACTATGGTAGATAACAATGGCAGTGTGTCCATTAATGGTCATACACCCCTTCCTTTGTCGATACCTGAGCCCATATTTGCATATGTACCATTACCTGCATTAAGTGACAGTGTAAATCCTTCCACTATCCCTTCCTGAATACCTTTCCATCCCTTCCTAGAAATTTCTTTGAGACGTACGATTTATGGTTCTGTCGCCTTTGTATACGAAAGGCAAATTTTAATTTGCTTAAAGTTTTGCTGACACAGGTTGATTGGTCCTTTTTATATAATTGTTCGGACATGTTAGTTGCCACAAAATTTTTCTAATATTCATTGAACTCTGTATTTGTTGAATGTGTTCCTCTTACAAAGGCGAAAAAAGTATATTGTAAACCACCGTGGTTTACTCGTAAGCTTTCCCACGCTAAAAACGTAAACGGGACGTTTATCTCCCTTAAAAGACGTTGCTACAGAAATTATCTTTCTCACTGCAGGTGGCAAGTTTCAAGTAATCCTAGACAGTTTTATAACTTTGTTAGTGCTAGACGCAAATCCGCCTTATTTCCTAATTCATTTTACTTAAATGATTTGCATTCTACTGATGACCCTGGAATATCCGACTTATTTGCAAAGATTTTCCATTCGACTTTTCGATACGAACTCCTTATGAGGTAATAGATTACGTGAACCTTCTCCATAATCTCATATCACTAAAGTTTTTTTATTCTCCTGGTGGTCCACATAACGTCCCTAGTTGTATCTTAAGAAGGTATGCAGGCTCCCTGTGTAAGCCGTTATTGAGGCTTTTCAACTTATCGCTCCAGATAGCGTCATATCCGACTATTTGGAAGGAATCTTTCATTATTCCTCTGCACAAAAAAGGTAGTAAATTGGATATCTCAAACTACAGGGGCATATCTAAATTTTCAGCTATTCCCAAGTTGTTTGAACAAGTCCTTGTGTCGAGTATATAACTTGTCTGTAAGGCCGTTATTTCTCCATCATAGCATGGATCTTGGTCTAAAGAATTCAATGACCCTTATACCACAAAAATTCTTTAAATATTGCTCGTGCATCCACTCCTTTAGTATTGCTCTTGCATTTGGTCACCGCAACATAAAAATCATCAAGGTATAATTGCGTCTGTTTAAAAGCAATTCCTTTTGTTTACTCTTCGTGGTCTAAACTGGAATCCGAATTCTTGCTTGCCACCTTACTCTGATAGGCTCCTTCTTATCAGTCTTCCATCTCTGGTGCATCGTAGGATAGCTCTAGGGATTAGTTTTCTTCATAAACTTATAGTTGGGGACATTGATTGTCCCGTTCTCTTCAATCAGCTACATTTTAATATATCTAGTCGTTCTACTAGAAACTTTGTCCCTTTATCCCTGAATAGATGCTCAACCAACTATGCCTTACATGATCCTTTCCGAGATTTATGTACTTTATAAAATAAATTCTATCACGTCCTTCCACCTGAGATTTCACCCACAGCGCTTAACTTCATCATCCTTCGTTGCCTTCGGGATTCGGAACACACTTCAGGCTGATCTGGTCGCATATTGGTTTACCTATTCTGACTGTTTCTTCACCGGTTCGATTAATCTCTCTGACCACAGTTAGATGTGAATAGGGGCATAGCTTTAAAAAACTCCCCCACTGAGTCAGAGATGTTTTGTTTCAATTATGTATAGCTTTTGGATTATTTTCATGTTTTATTTTACTTGTACTTATTTTTATTTTTATGTTTATTTTTTAAATAATAACAATAATTTGTCATAATTAATTAATTAAATTAAGCTTTATTTTAATTATTACAATTTAGTTTCCAACTTATTTTTTAGTTCTATTTCATTTACTTCTAAGTACCTTGCAAAAGCTAAATTACCCACCCTCGTTAACGGCCATTTAAGAGGTGGCAAATTCTCATCCCTGACAAGAACAACATCTTGAAGCAACATGAGATACTATTCACGCACACGTGACCAAAATAATTCAACCGATTGAGATTCATCTTGGGAAAGTCAGGCTCAACATATGATTATAGAGGAGCAGTGCCAAGAAAGTGCGCTGGCGTGAAGACATTAAGATCTGCAGGATGCTTAAATAGGGTACAATCGAAGTGAATTAACTACTGCAGCGATATGGCAAATACGTATACGTAGCTCATCGATATCAAATAATTTTTTTCTTATCGTTTTTGTTTGACAATATGGGTGACATTGATCCGGACGAGATGTGGTTGCAACAGGATGGTGCTATGTGCCATACGGCGACCGCAACTATCGACGATCAAAATTTTGGCGATAATTTGTTTTCCAGAAATGAACTGGTCAATTGGCCTCCAAGGTCGTGCGATTTGACAGCTCTCGTTAATTTCCTTTGGGTCTACGTGAAGTCACTGGTTTATACTGATAAACCAGCAAAAATTGACGCCTTGGAAGCCAACATTGTTTGTGTTATTCGGGATATACGTCCCTTCTTTGAGCAAGAAAAGCTGGTCGGTGAAGCTACAGCGTTGATGCAACGAGTTCAGTGGGAAGTGCCCCCTGGCAGAATTGTGATCCATTGGCATATAACGCCATTTCATGTCAGAAGTCAGCTCTTGAATAGTCGCAATACGATTTGACACAAATACTGCAAATCTTGATGGTTTACTGTTGATCCACGACAACGCTACAGATGAATCAGACCAGCAATAATATTTCCATCAGCATAATTCCAAACGTGACATCTCACAGTTCCAGCCTTGGTATAGTCAATGTTTTTAATGGTGCTACATGAAATCTGGAATAAAGCAAATGAACATTAGATTGACCATGTATAGTAGAAATAATATAAATGCAAGCCCAAATGCGTTTATGCAAGAATTGCTGAAACCATGAAGTTCAATAAAGGCATCGGGAATGAGATCAAGTCGAGGAAACTTTAGTTGTTGTGTTCGCTCGAAATCTGCAATACGATTGTGCTAAAATGTACTGAGAGCAGCTGCCGAACTTTCATCCCAATTAACCTTTTCTTTTCAAAGCATATGCAAGAATATTTTACACTTTGCTACAATTGGACCAATCGAACCAAGGGGGTCGTAACATTTGGCAATGGTGTAAAGCACTGATCTCTTGCAGGTTCGAACCGATGAGTGTGTGGGCGAAAACGAGAAAAAAAATTGTCCGAGGCAGGGTCCCACACCCCGCCAGAGTTTTCGTTATGTCAGTGCCATCGTTGAATTTAAGGAATGCCTCCCTATCCGCGTCAGGATCATTAGAATACCACTTTGAATTTGCCCCGAGTCAGCAATCCAGTTGTTTGTTTGCATGATTTCTATGACCTCCTTTGCTGAGGAGGCATAGCGCAAATTGCAGAAATGATGCAGGCTTTGTGCCATAGGTCACCGTATCAAGCTTGAAAACCTGTATCTTTTGCTCTGATGAATTTCGTCATAAAATGCACTGTAAGTAATTATCAGGTGCTGCCACTCGAACACAGCGGTACATCTTACAAATGTCCCCAGTTAATGCGATACGAAATTTACAAAAGCGAAGCAGCGTGCTTATCAATATTGGTTGAATGGTTGGTCCCACCATTAAAATTTCATTCAGTAAGTAACCTGGCGATGTGGTTGCAGAGCCATCAAAAACAACTTTCATCTTTGTCGTCGTGCTATCTTCTTTCAAGACGCATTGATGAGTAAGAAAATTTTAATATCGATATAGTGACTATGTGTTAATAATTGTCATCTGACCCAAGTCCAGGTATTCCCTAATGAAAGCAGAATACTGCGCCTCGAGGCTTTTTTCTATTTCTTTAAACACCACTGTATATACCAAATGCACTAAATATGTATGTCAACGTTCTTATTAGCACACATTTGAAACACTTTCTTTGCAACCTGATATTTGTGTCAACTCACTTACTCGCAATATATCCTATTATTTATATTGTATATATATATGTATATATCAACATAAAGATCACGTTGGGGTCACCAAAATGTTTGGTCACGAGGTTTTTCGTGCCATTTTCAAATTTGTTTATAAAAGAAAAGAATCCTTACTTTGCATATAAGTTAACACAAAGACGATATGTCTGACTAATATCCGAATTAAATGTAACCGACATCGACGCAAATTCATCGTGTGAAGCAAACGTCACTCTGGCTGTTACACCTTGAGAAGAAAACGTCAGCGGAATTGCTGTTGTCCCGAAGCAAAACTTAATCATTTCATTTTTACAGCAAAGCGTGGCTGTGCAAAGCTAGTAATTTATATTTACACAAAACAATTTAAAAACAATCAATCTCAAATTAAAAATAAAACAAAAAAGTAAAAAAAAATTATTCCGCACGCCATCGGTTTGCCAGTCCTACAAACCAGTAGGAAAAGAATCTGACGATTCTATTTTTAGCATCATTTTTTGAAATTTCACTCATGCCGTAACGCACATAAAAGAGTTACGCTCTAAAAACATTGACGACTCATTACAGGACCATACTGATAAAATAAAAACATTGACTTATTACAGGATCATATTAACACTACTGTTGTCCTTGACATCGACTAACTTTACTCGTGCAAATTACATACCTATAATAGACGGACCACGTGGTCGTCTGGGATGACATTGGATAACTGCAGCATTCTACGGACCCAACTGCGAATTGGGAAATTGCGACTGAGACAACGGAGTTATTAAACCAATTTTTGCAATCGCATATGAGGAAAATTTTAGAATTGGACATAGCATATCTGAAAAATCTGCTGACAGCTATCGGAACCCGCAATAGACAGGCTAGGAGCATTAATTTTTTAGGGACCATTCTAAAAATAGTCGCGAGAACACCCGATTACGACGACTTTGAAGACATCAAACCAACGAACCGGAACACAATATAATAATAATAAATATTTAGGTACAAAAGTTAAATGTATTAACGAATAGAGTTAACGCTCTAATAAAGAATACGGAGAACACAGAAACAAATACAGGTTATTTGTACGAGGCGGTTTCAGCAAGGAATAGGATACTAATAAACGCAGTAGAACAACTAACGCTTTCAGTAACACTTGCAAAGATTGGGGTAATAAACCCGGTAATACTAGATAACACTGATTTAAAAATACTAATTGATGAGCAATTCACAAATACGATTATAAGTATAATAGACATTGTAAATATAGCAAAAAAGAAAGTTTTGCAAAATAGTAACTTTTTATATTTTATAATTAAGTATCATAAACCTAAGTTAGTAAAATCTGTATTTTTCCCGTTTCACACAAAAAAACCATACTAAATATTGCGGATGAAAACAATGTTGCCGAATGTCGGAACCGTGTACTTGCCGTTAAGAATTGTGAGCTTACCGTCACAACGACCTTCTGCAGGGAATCGTTAGCTGTTACCTGAGCCCAACAACTTTTTTCTGGGGGAGTAGCGCACAGCACACGCCCAAGTAACCTGCAGCCCTTGATAATAATTGATGATGGTATCATCATCATCAACGATGATACGGTTACCGTGAAAGAAAACTCTACCCCTGGAAAGATCTATAGCTGATAGCTTCTTGCTCACCTTTGACGAGACGGCACCGGGTGTCATAGCATCGTCATTAGTAAACATAACTGAACATCAAGATATTCTGAGTATGCCATACCTGCACCATATAAACATCGACAACCTAAGATAGGTACATCGAATAGGTTTTTTTTTTTTTTTTTATTCTCGATTGGATATGTTCTATTGTTTTCCTACATCTTATATCTTAAATATAAAAGAAAACACTAAGTACATTTTTAACAATAAGAAGGGAAAAGGCAGTGGACAATATCGAACATTTTCGAATGGTCTCTTGCATTATGGTCTGGATTACTGGGTGTCTTAGGCCTCATTTTTGAGAGCTACTTGCGGCAGGCCAACAACCGCAAGTTGCCTCTCAGAGCCGCCACCCGTAACCTAAGTTAGGTCAGATCGACTGGTCTACTTCGTTTTAAGCGTCTACGTCTAGACAATTCGTGAGATAGAATGTCTGTTATTTCTAGATTGGTATGTCGCTCTAATGTTTTGTGGCACCTCCTGTTAGCATTAATGATTTCTTCCTAAATCATAGTTACTCCGAGGTCTTTGTGAATTTCATAGTTAGATATAAACCAGTCCGCATTAACTATTGATCGAAGTATTTTCGATTGTTGACGCTGAATAATGTTAATGTTAGTTTTCTTGGCTGTACCCCATAACTGAGTGCCGTACGTCCATATAGGCTTAATTACACTATTGTATATTACTAATTTCCCATTGGTTGTCAACTTAGATCTACTGTTAAGAAGCGGGTATAGCTGCTTAAATTTTAATATGAGTTGATCTCTCTTTTTTTGGATATGATGTTTCCACGCCACTTTACTATCAATATGCATGCCCAGGTACTTTGCCACATTGCTTAATGGAATGCCAGTACCTTTTATTTTTAATTGTCTTTTTTTTGTGAGTTACTCTGTGGACTTGCTGAATTGTGGAGTGACTTTGTCTAAACCCGAATTGGTGGTCAGGTATGATTCTGTTCACGTCTAGTATTGGTTGTATTCGGTCAAGTAGGAGACGTTCAAATACTTTAGAAAGTAAGGGCAACAGGCTGATTGGTCTGTACGAGGACGCCTTGGTTGGATCTTTGCCCAGTTTGGGTATGGCTATTATTTCAGCAACCTTCCATAAAGATGGGTAGTGCTTTAGTCTTAATATCGCATTGAACAAATTCCTAATAAATACGATTGCCTTCGCAGGGAGCTCTTTGAGTAACTTTCCAGTTATTTGGTCATAACGTGGCGTTTTTCTCTGACTAGTGCGCTTTTCAATACAGTGCCTAACTTCATTGGTTGAAATCATTTTTGTACAGTATTGATTGGTAGTAAAAGCCCTTTCATAATAGTCTGCCAGTAGTGAAGCTTTGTCATAGTTGGTTCTAGCCCAAGTCCCATCCAATTTTAAAAGTGGCGGCTGGTGGAAGGTGCGATTTGTGAAGTGCTTAGCAGCCTTCCATAATGAGTAGTAAGTGTCAGATGTCGGCGATAATGTTTTTGTATAATTTACAAATTGTTCATTTTTAAAATTCCTTAGACTGTTTTTCAAATCTTTGATTCCTTTGTTAAGTTTAGCTTTGTCATTTGGATCTCTCGTCCTTTGCCAGATCTTACGCAGTTTGTTTTTGTTCGCGACTTGAATTTTTATTGAGCTGGGGAAAATATAGTTGTCCTCTTTTGGATTTTTGGATCAGGCGTTGCTCTATTAGCTGCTTCGTTTATAATGTCATTCAAGTATATCACTGACTTTTCAATATCGTCAGGTTCTTTAAGAGGTACATTTATTGTGAGGCTATTGTCAATAAATTCTCTGTACGCCTCCCAGTCAGTTCTGAAATTATACATTTTGCACGCGGGTTGATCTTTTTTTATTGCGCAACTATATTCAACTTGTATTGGTGAATGATCGGAAGAAAGTTCTAGTCGGGAGTCAATTTTGAAATGTTTTATATTCATGTTTTTTAATACACAGAAGTCTATTAAATCCGGTATTTTAGTCCGATCTATTGGCCAATATGTGGGTTCACCTGTACTGAAGTGCATCCCCCCAATCGAATGAATTGCACTTAGCAAGTTTTTCCCTTTGGTGTTTGTCAGCCTTGTACCCCAGTTTACATGTTTCGCGTTGTAATCACCTGCTACGATGAACCTTGGGCCAAGCTCTTTAAAGTAGTCCTTAAATTGAGCTGTTGAGATTGAGTGTCTAGGTGGGCAATAAATCGCTACTATTGTGAAAGGTCCATATTTGTCTTCTAATAGCAATTTGGTCGACTGAATGTGAGCGTGTTGATAATTTTCTAGTTCAACGTGTCGAGTATTGTTTTTAACAATGATAGCCGTGCCACCATGTCCTGAACCATCCGGGTGATTTGTTTTATATATTGTATTTTATATTCGGGAATGTGCAAGAAGTGATTACTTGTGCAATGGGTTTCAGAGATTAGAGCTACGTCAATCATATTGTCATTTAGAAATAGTTGGAGTTCAAGGATATGTTTGGGCAAACCATTCGCATTCCAAGCAATAATTCTTAATTTATTGTCCATTTTGTTTGTCAAGTTTGGTTATCAAGATGGTGATTATATTCATCATGTTAGTCACCTGTTGAATCAATTGCTTCATCATGATTTTAAGTTCAGCTGAATCGTCATTTGGCATAATGTTATTGTTATTTTGATGGGAGGAATTACTGTCTATGGTCGGATTCTCAGTTGAGATGACTTTAGATTTTTGGGTTGGTCGGTTGATTGGCTGGGGTTGGGAAGTCGCAGCTGTAATTTGCGCGTAGCTTTTACCATTCTCCACTTTACTGGACGTTATGGGCATTTGCTGAACTTTTGTGAGATCCGTCAATATTTTGGGTCGAAGGGCAGGAAACCGTTGGATTTTAAGGGTTTTGTATATTTCACAACCCTTGTAGTTGGCTGTATGAGCTCCACCACATAGAGCACATTTTATTTTAGTATTTGACTCCATACAGCAGTCGATTGTTTTGTGCTTACCAGCACATTTGACGCATACTGGATCCCTGCTACAATAGTTTCGGGTGTGCCCGTATTTTTGGCGGTTGGTGCATTGCACTATCATCCTCTTATTGTGGGGGGCCTCAAATTTAATTTCGGTATGTAGTAATGTCGTAACATTATAAATATTTTTATTGGTTGAGCTACTTTTAAGTTCAATTGAGAACAAAGGAAGTGGTTTATTGGTTGTTCTTTGTTGGATATTATATATATTTATAACTTCGTGGCCTAATATCTTCAGTTCGCGTTTTATGTCGTCTAAGTCTGTTGATTGATGAAGGTGTCTCAACATAACTTTAAAATCTCGTTCATCTTTGGGTTTGAAAGTGTAATATTTCGTTTCTTTGGTTTTTAGCAATTCAATGATTTTTTTATAAGGTAGAGGCTCTGCCAGTTGGATACGAACTTCATCATTGGGCAATGTTTAGTTATGATCTACTATTTCACACAGAGCATTATTAAGAATGGAGATTTCTTCTACCCCCTGCACATAAATAGGTGGTGGCTTGTTATAATAGCTTTTGGAGGTTGCTTGGAGCCATTGTCCAGAGTATTCTTTTCTTCTTCTAAATTGCCATCCTCGATATCTAAAATGCTAAAATAATTGGAAGATGGCTTGCCAAGCCAGTAGTTAAGTGTGGTCTGTTTTTTTTTTTTTTTTTTTTGTTGTTTAGTTTTATTAGTTTTTGAAGATATGGGAGGTGACGCTCTGTTTGGTTTGGGCTTTTTGTTAATGTTTGGTGATTGTTCAGTCGGTATGGCTGGTGATTGAGTTTTTCTGTTTCTGTTATTTGAAGCTAACTGTTCAGATCCAGTTTTATTATTTGAGCTTTGTACTTTTGTGATAATTGTTGGTGTAGGCAAAGAAGCGATCGAATCGTTGTTGTTGTTGTGGATATGAGTTTTGGTATTAGTTGTTGTTGCGGTAACTGCATACGATGACGCGATCGAAGCAGTTGTTGAGAAAACTGTTGTTGTTGATGCAATCATTGAAGCTGTTGATGTACAAGCAGTGCTTTGTGTTATAGTTGTTGTAGTTGGTGATACAGTTGCAGCTTGGGTAGAGTACAGGGGCGGTTGTGGGGAAGGGCATTGGGTGCTCCATGGTAAGGAGCACCTGGTGTTCGCGCTGTCAGAGCAAAGAGCAGGAGAACAAGAACTTGCCCTGCGCTCAGGCGTTGGAATACAATTATTCACTATTTACACATCATCGATAGATCCACTTACCTCACTTACTTACTTTATGCTTATATAGGTAATGTTCAATGTAATAATATTGTTTGTTTATTGTATGAAATAATTGAGTATCTTTCAATTGGGTATTGATTAATTCATATGCTTATGTACTTATATGTAAAGTTCAATGTACTGATATTGTTTGTTACCGCTGCACAACCGATGCACGACTTGATTTCTTCCTACTTTCAACTGCTCTGTGCTTGCTTCGCACCCACTGTTGCCAACTCCGCTGCTGATCGATAGTTCGGCCGTCTATCAATATCGGTCGGTCCGATAGTCGTCACCGATCACCAGCTCACCACCACTTGTTACATATACTATGTAAGAATATGTTTATTATGCAATGTTTATTAAATTACAAACTATTATTATTTAACATGAGTAGTGTAATATTATTATTATTTAATATGAATAGTGTATTATTATTATCTAAACTATTTTTAAGACCTATTTTACTTAAGCTTATTTCGGCTTTCACTGATTGAACACCCGCGACTCTCTTTGTGGTTTCACAGCTCTGATACAACTGACTGCACTTATTACTTTGCTCTCATCTTCATTTCTTTCGACCGCAACCGCCCAGGGCTGCATCCCGGGAACGGGTCATTGCCCCTTACACGGCTACTACCCCTTACATTTGGCCATACCTGACCTAGTCATCAGCCTCCGATGACCACGGCTCCTCATCGTTAACTGCAAAGCCCCAAATCTTCATTAGGCCCCTTAACGTCTGCCGCTTTCCGGACCTCATATCGACCACTTCGCTTGACTCTCGTAATCTCGTACGATCCAAGGTACTCGCTTGCCAACTTCCTACCAGCTACAAATTGTATATGACGAACTGCAACCAAATCACCAACTTTACACCCCAACTCGTCTATTCGTTTTTTGTCATAGTGTTTTTTATTTTCGGCCTGGGCACCATGAGTTCACGTTTTTGTGCTTTGACGCATCTGCTGTCTTTCGTCATCATAGTTGTCATACATCTCCAGCTGAAGAAACTGCATAATGCGATCCTCTGCATTGTAATTCATCTTAACACCGAACATCAGCTCAAAAGGCGTCCTCTTGGTAGCAACGTGAACAGTTCTATTAATGACCGCCTACACCTTTGGAACAAACTTAAACCATCTTGTCAGATCCTCAGATGACAGCTTCGATATGACCGCAAAGATCGTTCGATTTACCCGTTCCTTCTGGCTATTTCCTCTTGGTACTCCAGATATGTTCGATGCCATTTAATTTAATAAAATCTTCAAACTTCCCTGATATAAATGTCGCACCACGATCGTTAACTATGCGACCTGGACTGCCAAAAATTTTTGTCCACTCAGCCAGTCTTCTAAGAACCTAACTTGTAGTTTTTGTCGGGTGTAACCACACAAACTTCGTAAAACCATCTACTATAGCGAAAATGTATTTATACAGCTTCACAGTGGCGTCCATAGGACCCAAGTGATCTATGTGCACAGTGTTCAACGGTGTTACTCCTTTTTCTATGTGATGTAAGAAACCTTCTTTTTTCCTTAGAAGAAAATAATGCAACAAATGCAATGTTAAATTTTCAAAATTGTACAATACAGATAAGACAAAAAATATTTACAAATAAACAATATATATATACTGACACAATAATAGTTGAAGAAGAAAATAGATTGACGGATTTCCCTAAAAAACAACTTTTGAAGAGATAGAATTAAAATAAATAAAAATTAGAAAGAAGGTTATCTTCGACTATGCCGAAGATGAAATACTCTTCATGGGACGCAGCGAGTGTTTCATTGTAGTATTCAAATGGGTAGTTTGTGTGGGAGGTGTCTAAGTTTCAGTTCGATAGGACAAAAAACAAAAAAGTTTTTCTAATAAGAACATGAATTCAAATGGGTTGTTTGTATGGAAGGTACCCCCCCCTAGTGGTCTGATTCGGCTGGTTCTGACAAATTTCCTGGGTCTGTCTTAGAAACTGATAGTATCTAAGTTTTAGTTCAATAGGACAAAAAACAAAAAAGTTTTTCTAATAAAAACCTGAATTCAAATGGATGGTTTGTATGGGAGGTACCCCCTAAGTTGTCCGATTCGTTTGGTTCTGACAAATATCCCGCGCATGTATCGGAAACTGATAGTGTCCAAGTTTCAGTTCGATAGGACAAAAATCAAAAAGTTTTTCTAATAAGAACATGAATTCAAATGGGTGTGTATGGGAGTTATCTTCCCTAGTGGTCCGATTGGACTGGTTACGACAAATATCCTGCGCCTATCTTGGAAACTGACACTGTCCAAGTTTTAGTTCGACAGGACAGAAAACAAAAAAGTTTTTCTAATAAGAACATGAATTCAAATGGATGGTTTGTATGGGAGGTACCCCCCCTAGTAGTCCGATTCGGGGTTCTGACAAATGTCCTGCGCATGTATTGGGAACTGATAGTCTCCAAGTATCAGTTCGTTAGGACAAAAAACAAAAAAGTTTTTCTAATAAGAACATGAATTCAAATGGGTTGTTTTTATGGGAGGTGGAGGTGGGCCACAAACTGAACGACAGATGATTCATTCGCATTATCATGTTCCGATGAGTTTTCGGAAGTTTTGTCTGTTCTCAAAATTGTTGTTGGCTTTGTCTATCGCAAAGTAACACACGAAATAATTCAAAAGAAACCAAAAAAAAAAACTGCACTGAGCAGCAAGCGATTCAGCTTCAAAATCAGTACGCACAGTTTTAAGTTGATAGCTTGCGCTTCGCCTTCCCCTGCACTATGCTCACTTTCGAGTGTTTTCATATGTGCACGCTTTTTCGCGCGTTTTCATCTTCAGCTTCAGCGCGCATTATGATCGTACTCTTATGTTTCGTAACCGATAATAAATATAAAAGAAAAGGCATTTGCATATGCCAAGTAAAAGTATAAAATCAGTAGTCTCAAGACATTATTCCAGCTTGGATGTATTCGACTATAAAGCGAAGTTTATGCAAATTATAAAGATTGTGCTTAAAACTATTAATTATATTATATAATAAAGCAACATTTAAAAACTAAAGTTAATACTGTCTTCTTTATTACAAAATATACGTAATTCGCGCTATCAGGGTCGTTTTTAGGTAATCTTTGGTTGTTGCTTTCGTATAGTTCTTATTCATATCGTATGCTTGGTCATTTAATGTCGTTTGCTTAGTTAGTTAGTTTTTTGCAGTGAACAGTAGAAGCAGCATCTACATTTTCAGCAGCAGCAGCAACAACAAAAATAACATCAACAACAACAACTGCAACAGTATAGTCAGCAACAATAATAATAAAAGAAAAACAAATTGGTGACCAATTACACATAATATAAAAATTTAAGTAGTCTGCCTCACCCTCTTAAGCACAATATTGAAGTGAAACTTCTTGAGCGAAGGGAGTTAAATACAAAAATCAGAAAATGAAATCTGGTGAAAATCAAAATGCGATCATGCTTCAGAGACGTAGTGGGGAGACGCACAAAACAATGCGCATTGTCTTGTGTGGGCTCCTCTGCAGCGTAGAGAATGAATGCTTATGCATCAGTAAGAAAGAGATAAAAAATGCTTTACTGATTGTGTTTACTTTACGAAAGAACGTACGAATAAGAGGCCGAATGATATTTTGTATTAATGCTTGACCATTTCATTTAGAAGTATTTGTCTAAATAAAATAAATTTTGATTTTCGTCACATTTCATTTTCATATTTTATGAAGTTACTCCCTTTCGCTAAAGAAGTTTCACTTCAAAAATGAAAAACTAAAAAAATTTTCCCATTGGAATTAAAAAAAAACGTTAAATTTTAAACTTCTTTTAAAATTTAAAATTTTGAACTTCGAGATGGATGATATGAGGAAAGTAATCAATGTACAGCAAGGATACGGCGAGGAAAGGGCTTTTAAAAGAAGTGGAAGGGTGAGCCGCTCGCCGCAACGACAGTCACCCATCCCACAAACTATTGCGTGGGAGGAAACGTGTGACAAAGAAGCACCCTCACCGTTTAAGTTGAGTGCTATGGAGGCGAATAAAGCTACAGCGCTAGTAACGGAGTCAGCAAAACCTTCGCAGGTTAAGAGGATCCTCTCTAAAAGGCATGCAGTGGATAGTTGTCCAGAGGAAAATATTTTGCCTGATAACAAAGCAGATATACAAGAGGAGATGGACGTTAAGTTTAAAGAGCTGAGAAGTTAAATAGAGGCAAAACGAAATGTGAACTCACATATGAAAGCGATTGTGACCTCTTTGGTGAGGCTTCACGGGAAGCAAGTAGAACTGATTAGAACAGGAGTTGAAGAAGATCAATCTGGTAACCCACCTAAGTAACATTGGTCCATAGTAGTACAGCCGCCACTGCAAAGCCGCCCAGTACTTATTGCACCCGTCCATACCGGGTAAAGATGCAAGCGTCGCAGTAGTGTGCGAACCCTACCGTGTTACTCAGTATGACAACACCTGGTATGCGATCGTACAGATGCAGCCACAATCTGGGTTTGCGGCTAAATCCCGATGGAAAGCAGAGGACCGCCACATTACAAAGTTTTTGTGTATGCCAGGATAAAGTACTGCGCAGTAGTCACATCAAGAACGCATTCAACTTGTCGAGATGGTGCTACATAATGCGCTCCTTCGACAATCTTCAGGTACCATGGTATCTGGCTAAAATATGACACAGAAATCGGGCCGCAAAGGTACAACATCACTGCCGGTGTTCCTCAGGGCTCAGTGCTCGGTCTGATTTTCTGGAACATCATGTATGACGGGGTTTTCAGAGTGCTAGTGCCAGACGGAGTGGAGGTGGTTGGCTACGCGGATGATATAGCAGTGGTGGCGGTCGCAAAACTCTCCCTGAACTACGGGAAATATGTAAGTGCTCCATTGCTAAATAGCATAAAGAGCTGGTTACACTAGAATGGTCTAGAACTGGCAGATCATAAGACGGAGGTGGTGCTAATAAGCAGCAGGAAGAAGATAGAATCACTACGCATACGGGTCAGGTCATAAGATTTAATGTCAACACCGTGCATTAAATATCTTGAGGTCATCCTGGCCTGCAGGCTCAGCCTTAGGCACCACCTAAAGTCTGCAAGCAAGAAAGCATTCATGACGCAGGTAGCGCTGGCAAGGCTCATGCCGAATGTTAACGCACCTAGACAACTGGTTATTGGGCTACTGGCGGCTGTCAGCAAATCCATCATCCGATATGTTGCGCCCGCATGGTCCAGTGCAACTAGCTACAGATCTTATATGAAAGGAGCATCCTCCGTGTATCGTCACAATTCCATCAGGATATGGTGCGCCTTCAGAACAATCTCAGATCAGCATTCTCGCCAACTGCAAGCCGGTCGATATTGAGGTCAACGAACTAGCGGCAGTATATGGAAACGGACTTGTGGCAACCGCGATGGCGAAGCTCGACAAAGAGACGGTGGACGTTCGAGATTATACCGAACATCAGCGATTGGGTGTCTCGAAAGCATGGTACGCTCAACTACCATTTGACGCAATTCTTATCGGGGTATATAGCTGCTTTCGTGAGTACCTGCACAAATTCAGGAATGTGGATGATGCACTTTGTCGTTACTGCACAAACAAAGTGGAAAATGCCCGTCACGTTGAATTGAGGATGCCTGGAACACCGCTTGCATCATTATTGTCAGTATTATTCAACAGGTCCATAGAGATGAAATACTAAATAGAAGTGTGGTCTAACCTGCTCTTCCTGGCGAAGTATTACCTCAATTGTTAGTTCTGCCAGGGTTGAAAAAAGAGCCAGTGTGGGCTGGGGTGGTTTTAGTACGCAGGCACCATAACAGACTATTTGTCCGGAGAATCGTGCATCCTCCTCGGTTGTTCTATTGGGATCTTTGAAGATCTTCACCTCCGTGGCAAAGCAAAAAAAAAAAAAAAACCAAACAGACATTATTCACACTACCGCTGATGTTTTTAAAAATCTTACACCTCTGACCTCAACAATTCAGTATACTTATAAAAATCGGCCACGTGCGAGTCAGACTCAGATTGTGGTTTGTATCGAAGGTACTCCCACAATGGTCCGATTTTACTGATTCCAACAAATGTACCGCGCCTATATGAAACACTTATTGTGTGTAAATTTCTGTCTAATAGTGAAAAAAACAAAAAAGTTTTTCAAATAAGAACATGAACTTTAATGATGGGTTTGTATGGGAGGTACCCCCCCTTGTTGACCGATTTAGATGATTCAAGCAGGTGTATAGCACCTATATCAAAAACTCATAGTGTCTCAATTTCAGTTCGATAGGACAAAAAACTAAAAAGGTCTTGTAATAAGAAGCTGAATTTTAATTGTGTTTGTATAGGAGGTACCCTCCCTAGTGGTTCGATCAAACTAAAATTTCGACAATATAAGTTTCTGATGTATGGCAACAAATCAACTTAATTTCAAGATCGTGGGATTACTGGATCTTATAGCTGCCATACAAAGTAAAATGTTTCTTGTATGGGAACCCCTTTATGTTTCTTAAAGTATATATAGTATGTGTACCTGATGCCCAGATAGAACTATACATTCTGTGAAACTCTGTAGCTGTAACGGTTCATGAGATATGCCTCGAGGACGGACGGACGGACAACAAGGTCTCGCAATAGGGTTCCCTTTAGTACCCTTTGGGTGCGGAACCCTAAAAAGTATTTAATATACCAAGATAGTTGAAGTGTAACTGGTAAACGAAGCACATAGTGCAATGAATATATACTTAGAAAAAAACATTAGGAAATGTTTACTTAATTCGCGCCCGAGCAGAGACTTTAATATAAAAAAATTAAATTAATGAAATCAATAGACGATAACATAATTAAATAAAATAATGAAAGAAACGCATAACTAAAAAAAAAAAAAACACACGCCTCGGCTTAAAAAACTAAATTTCGTCAGGATCCTTAGTAATTGTGAAAGGAAAATTATCGGCCAGCTTTACGGAAAAAACTTATAAAATAAGTTCTAAAAACTTTATAGTTAATCAAATAACTAAATAAATACGTAAGCAACGAACAATTACATCAGGAAAAAACAATATAAAACTAGAAAGAAGGTTATGTTCGACTATGCCGAAGATGAAATACTCTTCACGGGACGCAGTGAATGTTTATTGTAGTATTCAAATGGGTGGTTTGTATGGGAGGCACCCGCTTAGTAGTCCGATTGGGCTGGTTCTGACAAATGTCTTGCGCCTATCTTTAAAACAGATAGTTTAAATTTTCAGTTCGATAGGACAAAAATCAAAAAAAAATTTCTAATAAGAACATGAATTCAAATGAGTTGTTTGTATGGAAGGTACTCCCCCTAGCGGTCTGATTCGGCTGGTTCTGACAAATGTCCTGGGCCTATCTTAGAAACTGATACTAACCAAGTTTCAGTTCGCTAGGGAAAAAACAAAAAAGTTTTTCTAATAAGAACATGAATTCAAATGGGTGTGTATGGGAGTTATCTTCCCTAGTGGTCCGATTGGGCTGGTTACGACAAATATCCTGCGCCTATCTTGGAAACTGACTCTGTCCAAGTTTTAGTTCGACAGGACAGAAAACAAAAAAGTTTTTCTAATAAGAACATGAATTCAAATGGATGGTTTGTATGGGAGGTACCTCCCCTAGTGGTCTGATTGTGCTGGTTCCGACAAATGTACTGCGTATGGTAAAAGGAAAGGTTCGTGCAAAAGTTCAGCTTTCTAGCTCAAAAACTGAGGGACTAGTTTGCATACATACATACGGACAAACGGACAGCCCAATCGGACCACTAGAGGAGGTACCTCCCAAACACACCCATTTGAATTCATGTTCTTATTAGAAAAACTTTTTTGTTTTTTCCCTATCGAACAGAAACTTGGACACAATCAGTTTCCGATACATGCGCAGGACATTTGTCGGAACCACCCGAATCGGAACACTACAGGGGGTACCTCCCATACAAACCACCCATTTGAATACTACAATGAAGCATTCACTGCATCCCGTGAAGAGTATTTCATCTTCAGCATAGACGAAGATAACCTTCTTTCTAGTCTTCAATTAGTTGAGTGTAGGGCTGGCAAACCGATGGTATGGGGATTATGATTTTATTTTATTTTTATATTGAAAATTATTGTTTTTTATTATATTGGAGCTATATAAGCAAACATGATTAAAATGCCTGCATGGTGTAGTGGTTAGAGAGTAGGATTGGCAAACGGATGGCATGGGGCTCGAGTCCTACACTGGGAATATTCTTTTTATTATTATATTTTTTTTTTTTTTTTGTTATATTGATGATAGTTATTGCATCTCCTATATATATGAATAGGACTAACAATAAAGTTTCAACTCTTAAAAACTAATACACGTGTGTTCTTCCCACAATGAAGAGGAAGGGATTCAATTAGCACTACGAGCCTCTAAGAAAGCAAAAGGGCAGCATGATCATTACAAATCAGACGAGATGAGTTCCTTGTATGTAAATAGCCTTTCGCTTGGAACATTCTTCTTTACCGGCGGTACTTCCAGATCTTTGTGAATGTCTTCATTCCTGATATACCATGGAGCTCCCGTGATTGTTCTAAGTATCTTGGATTGTGCTCTTTGTATAACTTCAATGTTACTCGCGCTCGCGGTGCCCCGCAATTCAGAACCATAAGTCCAAATTGGTTTAATAACAGAGTTATACAGCATCACCTTGAGCCCTTAGTTTCATATGTACCTTTTCAACTTCTACATGCTTCCGCCAGGGGAGCAGTATATCCAGATGAACACCTAGATAAGTTAACATTTGAGTTTGAGAAATTTTAACACCATTTAACGTTACTGGAGAGCAAGTCCGTCGGTTCAATGTAAATGTAACATGGTTACATTTCCCCTCAATGACTTTAATTCCCCAGTTGGATAACCACTCCTGAAGGTTTTTAAGATGAGCATCCAAGCCTGCAGAAGCTTTAACTGGGCAACGGGAGCAGCTGATTACGGCAGTGTAATCAGCAAAAGTCGAAGTAACAATTTGACTACTTGTCGGAATGTCGTCAGTGAATAACATGTACAGAGTTGGTCCTAAGACACAACAATGGGGAACTCCTGCTATTATCTTAAATTCATTTGTAATGAAATTTTTCTGCCTTACTACAAACACTCGATTTGATATGTAGGATTGCAGGAGTAGCAAACATTTAATTTTGTAAATCAAACCTTCATCTCGATCAAACGCTTGTACTACATCAAGGAACACTGCTGAGGAATATTCTAGCAGTTCAAAGGCAATTCTTATTTCCGAAGTAACTCTGTTGACTTGCTCAATCGTTCCATGTTTTGCTCGAAAACCAAATTGATGATCTGGGATTGTACTATTTGCTTGTAAATGGTGATTGATTTTGGCTTTAAGAACCTTCTCAAATAGCTTAGAAAGACATGGAAGCAGACTTATAGGTATATATGAAGAAGGACATGTCCTGTCCTTCCCGAACTTTGGAACCATTATAATAACCGATTTCTTCCATTGCTTTGGAAAGTATCCAATTCGAAGAATAGCATTGAAAAGACACGAGAGAAATACTATTGCTGCGTTTGGAAGTTCAGTTATCATTTTTGGCACGGTTCTATCATAACCAGCAGATTTTTTGGGCTTCAGTTGATTCCTTGCAATAGATACAATTTCACTAGCGCTTGTTTTTAATGGAGACATATTTACTGAATTTGTGATTGTCTGGTGAGGAAGCATAAATTTGTTAGTAGGTATGTTAGGTTGAAACACGTGCTCCAGATGGTTGGTAAATACATTAGCCTTCTCTTCATCAGACCGTGTCCAACTTCCGGTTCTGTCTCTAATAGGTGAATCCAGCTCCACGGGAGTTTTTAGCAATATTTGTGCTTTCCAAAGTGAAAATTTAGCGTTTGTGGGTGATAGGTTATAGATATACCGCCTTTGTACCTTGAGTTGGTCGCTTAAAAGTGCTTTGGCTAGTCTTTTTGTTGCATTTTTTAGCCTTTGTTTAGCAGTAGGAGATCTGTGTTGTGACCATTCTCTTCTCAATCGTCGTTTAGACTCAACTTCCTTAACTATTGGAAAATCGAGTAAAAAGATATCAACGTGCGAGTGACCGGATGAAAGTTCATAACGAGTAACTGCTGATATGAGGCTTCTAGGTATATTTTTTGTGATACCAAAGTCGATGATATCGGGAGTTTTTCTTAGATCAGCCGGCCAGTATGTAGGCCTGCCCGGAGAAACGAAGTCTAGCTTGTTTTGACAATTTACAAGAATGCTGAAAAGTTGCCGACCTTTTGGATTTACTAAACGAGAACCTCAATAAGTGTGTTTAGCATTGTAGTCACCGGCCGCCAAAAAACGTTCTCCAAGGCTACCAAAGAAATTTTTAAACACATCTGCAGATATTGAAAATCGTGGAGGACAATATACAGCAGATAACGTCAGATTACCATAACGCATTTGCAACCGGACCAAAGTTGCTTGTATATAATTAGATGAGTATGGCTCTGGTGTTTTATGCGCTTTCTTATTATAATGCATGTACCACCATGAGCCTTTCCATCCAGATGATTATTTGTATAAACTAAGTAGTCTGGTATAAAGAAGTTGTTTTTGCTAGTCAAATGAATCTCACAGACTAACATCACATCTACATTGTTGTCCTCTAGATACTTCATCAGCTCTAGTTTGTGCTGTGAAACGCCATTTGCGTACCAGTGAGTTATTTTTAAATGAGCCATTATGGGGAATTTAACTTATCCAAAATTTTCATTTAGATTTTCATCATCTCGTGAAAAGAGTTTTGCATCATTGAGATTGATTGATTCAGGGTCTGTAATAAATTTACCAACATAGATTCACTAGAACTTTGTGGATGCAACACTGGCTCACTACGCGCATTAAGAGTTGGGGTAGTTTGTGAGATTGGTTTATTATATTGAGACATTGGATCCTTAAGCTTCACAATTTGTGCAGTTTCTTGTTGAAAGCCTAAGAGCAGGGCACCTGCATACGACACATTTGAAGTTAAAGGAATATTAGGTGGTAGACACATAATCGTCGTTGATTCTGTACGGTTAGCCTCACGGCTAAAACGGGCAAAACTTTTTTGTGACTGCAAACGGTTCTTTAACTCCTTATATACAGGAGAACCTCTTATTATCGCGACTAAGTTTACTGGTTGCGTTTTCATGCAAATCTCCACAAGCTACGCATACTGGACGAAGGGTGCAATAAGATTTTGTGTGGCCAAATGCCTGACAATTTGTGCATTGCACAGGATTTACTCGTTTGTGAGGTTCCTCCACAGTTACCCTACGATGAAGTAAATGTTTAATTTTGTAAATGGGATGCACTTCATTTTTCTTTATGTGCTGCAACTTTGGGGCCAACTCAATTTTGTACAATGGCTGTGGAATTTTATTTTTATTAAAAATATTGATTACTACTTTGACCTCAAACCTTTTTTCTTCCAGTGCACTCTTTATATCTCTACAATCAAGAGAGGGTTCTATGCCCTTAATTACACCTACCAGCCCTTTACTACTTTTAAGCTGATAGGTATAATAGTTTCCTTTAGTCTTCGTGAGGTACTTAGTTAGAGAACTGTAGTTTGCTTCCGTGTAAATTCGGACCTTAGTTTCTTTAATATTACCCTTGGTAATAGGGACAATATGAAAGTTATTATTGCTAACTGTTCTTTGGATAGCATCTACAAGCCTATTTGAGCTTTCTTCATGAACAAATATTGGAGGAGGTTTTGCGGTTTTAGGTTTTGATGAGTTTTTGTCATCGTTTTTAACAGGTTAATCCTTTTCAGCAAATAGTTGAAACCTATTACTTTCCAAAAGCGTTTTCTTTGCATTATTATATTTTTGCAGGCTTAGTTTACGCTTATTGTGTATTTGTATGTAGCGGTCAATGGCTGTCTGCACGGCTGCTTTATTTTCCAGGGTCC
>JBAMAW010001418.1:0-14037 GCA_037043295.1 Amiota minor | reverse complement strand
AATTCCAAAATCCAAATTCTCATATGTTTATAAAGAAAATCAGGCCACATGGAAAAGTAGTTTGACTCACCTAAAAGTTCATAAATGAACATCACTTTAAACAATTTTAATTTATAGGGTATTAGTGTTACCCGACTGGTAACTCCATGAGTACAAAAAAAAAAAAAAAAAAAAAAAAATCATCAAAATTGGTCAAGCCGTTCTCGAGTTTTGTGGGGTGATACTATATTTTGGGTTCAGTTTTATATACTTATATAGATGATTCCACTTTTAGGAGAATCGGTCTGGAATCATCTTTGTAACTAAGGGAAATTGACATAACAACTATGTATTGCCAAGCGTTAAACGACTCCATGCTGTTCATATTTATATTCATAGGCTTGCAAGGCAGTCTTGTACTCGTATGTGCGAATGTCTCCAGCCTGCATGAATTTATTCACAGCTATGTAAATATAAAATATAAATATCATTTTCTGGGTTTATAACAATGAAATGATTGACCCCTTGCCTTTATGAATATTTTCTTGGAATAGAAATTTTACTTAATAGAATATTTATGGGCATTGATTACGATTCAGTAAGCCTAATACAAAAAAAAAAAAAGATAGATTTTTCTATTGTAATAAGAACATCAATTTGAATTTTGGGAGAAATCCCTAGTTGGTTCCTACAAATTTACACCTTACCAGACGGTTATATAGCTCAAAAACTGAAAGACTTGTTTGTATGCATACAGACAGGGCATAGCTTAATCAACTCGTCTCGCCATGCTGATCATGAATAGGGGCCTCCGATATCTCCTTCTGCATTGTTATAAGCTTCATGACAAACCTTGAATAGCATTGACTGCGTGAACGCTATAATAATATTTAATGCTTTCAACAATCTTGTATCATGAATTAATTAAATAGTAAGGATCTTTATGCAAGCGCCATAAATTTGTCAAATAATTTTAACTCAGAGTACGTTAACTAAGTAACTTGCTCTATGTTCTGATCTTGAAAAGAGCAGACGTCCCTAAGATTTGGATGCAATATATCCAGACGGTTGCCACTACTTGTTTGTGTATATATTGTATGTAAACAGTTTGTTGTTGACCCGTAGTTTTTTTTTTCGTTAGCAGCACGAAGTAACATTTTTTACATAGGCGCACCAAGTTAAAGGCTTGTCCAGGATCAGACCAACATATCTAATGTATAGAATTGTTTTATCAACTCAATTTTAATAATAATTGATGTACAGCAAATAGAAAAGCGAATTAGAAAATTATTTATTGCAATTTCTTTCAAATTTTATTAATTTTTTTTTCTTTGTTTTGGTATTTTCAATTGATTGTTTAAATTTAACTGACAGTTGTGTATACGCGAACAGCCGAATGCCGAAATTTATGCTGTCTTAGGAAATTGGGCGTACAATTTGTTGAAAGCGGACGTGATTAACCATATTATAAAACATAGTGGCTATCCAAGTCGGTTTCAACGCTTAATTCTTTGAAACCACGCAATGGATTTTGATATTGATTTCATTATCATTTAGAGAATTTTTAGCAGCAGGTTTGTATATACAATATATTTAAATTAAAAAAGTTGTATCTTTGTCATATATCAATTATTGATTTGTTGATAATACATCATCATCATCGTTTTCCTAATTAGATTAGGTTAACTGCTACTAGTACATAACGTTTGTCTAAGAAAGTTCATCTAAAACTGAGCTGAGAATATGAAAGAAGGAATTAAACTTAAATTTGAAATGTGATGCTTAAGTGAAATAGTGATTTGCTGTAATTACATTTACACAATCGATACGCAGGGCAGAATTTGGTTTAAATAAAACTGAAATATGAATGTATGTTGTAACCTTTAGAAAAGAAAACTTTTGACAATCAAATAAATTTAAATTAAATTTCAAAGTTTAAGTTTTCTTCAGCATATTTTTATTTTAAATTTGAGACACTGTTCACACATTGTTCATTGTACGGTTTATCTGCCTGTCTGTCTTTCTGAATATCTATCTGCCAGTCTGGCTGGCTATCTGTCGATATGTTTGCCGTGATGTTGTGTGATTACATACACTATGACAATACATACATGACGGTGCTTGGTGCTATGTGCTTGTACATCTTTATGAAGTTTGCAATTTACAGAAAAACGTTCACTTTCAAAATCAGTGAAATGTAACCGAAATTAAAACAAACAGCAGCCAAACAACCAACAACAACAACAATAACAATATTAACAAATCAACTAAAAGTGAATTGAATGAATTGCAAATTGAGGTAAATAATATTGCATTGCATTTTTTTGTAAATGTAATTGTTGTTGTTTTTGTTGTTTTTGTTGTTGTTGGTGTTGTGGGTTTTCCTTTTTTCTTCATTTTATTTTTCATATTTTTTTAATTTTGTGTTAACAAAATGGAGGTTAAATTTTATGGAATTTTCAATTTTGTCTTACAAATAAAGAAAAATGCAATATCTATAAAAAAAAAGAAATTATACATGCAAACGGAAAAAGTATTGGGCGTACAAATAGAAAACCGCCGTTTTCCCATAGATGGCGCCAGCGCCGCTAATCGGTCGATAAGTACGATCAGAAACATTACATAGCCAGCTGAGGTATCGGTCAACAACTCTAAATAATCTCGCTTGTGTATTTTGACTGTGCTTTGTCCTGTTCGTTAGCGAAAATGGCAAAATTCGAGCCTACAAAGGGTCATTTGCGGGAAGTGTTGCTCGAAAAAAAATGCTACTCAGGCGCATCGAATGATTGTAGAAAGTTATGGTGAAAGCTATATTAGTGAAAGAACGTGTCGGGAATGGTTTCAAAAGTTTAAAAATGGCGAATATGGCGTGGAAGACAAGGAACGTCCCGGTCCCGTTAAAAAGTTCGAGGATGCAAAATTAGAGACTTTGCTGGATGAAGATTCGTGTAGAACGCAACAGGAACTTGCAAGTTTATTGGGCGTGACTCAGCAAGCAGTTTCTCATCGCCTAAAGAGCTTTGGAATGATCCAGAAACTGGGACATTGGGTGCCGTACGAGTTGAAGCCGAGGGACATCGAACGGCGCCTTTGCATGTGCGAACAACTCCTCCAACGGCAAAACAGAAAGGGTTTTTTGCATCGCATCGTGACATAATGAAGCCTCAAATTATGAAAAAAAACGGCGATTTTCTATTTGTAAGCCCAATATCTCAACAATGTCATATTTTTTTCTTTTTTTTTTTTTTGTTACAAACAACAATGGCCACTATTACTTCTTGAAGACTTTACGACTTCTTGTTTCTTTTGCTGGACAACAAGAATGCTTCGTTAGTATAGTATATATGATGTCTTTGAGTATATGGTGGTGGTGGTGGTGGTGTAGGATGTACATGGGAATGTAATGCAGAAGATACATCAATCTTTTGTATGTACATATAATATGCATGTAGTCTCAAGACAAGAATCCACAATCCAGCAACAACTTTTACAAGAAGAAAAAGTGAAAAAAAAAAAGAGCGAACGAAACAATATCAGGCACAGAAGAATTCTGTCTCAATGTCAAGTTGGACATGTTGTTGAACCAATTACTTTAAGAACACAAAAGGGTGGTGAGCTGCAGTTGTTGGCGTTGCAGCCACAGTAGCAACAGAGGCCAGTAAAACGCATTGCAGCCAGACCGCAACAAAAGATAAAGGCTGAAGAATAAAAAAAAAAAAAAAAAATAAGAAAGAAAGAAGAAGAGAATCAAATAAATAAACAACCACAAGAATAAGAAAACAAAAGTATCTACACAATACAATGCTATATACTTATGCATGCTTGCTTAATGTATATAAAAGCGTAACCATGTAATTACATTAGTATGAGCTATGAGCAACTGATTGCTTTCATGCATTTAATATTTCAAAAATTTCTATTGTACATAAGTAGAAGTGAGTAGCAATTAGTTATGAACTTATGAAATAGTAATAATATTTAGTAATAATTTAATGAATTCGTTCTTGTTATAAAAGTATCTTTTTTGACATAATTGACTTGTCTTTTGTCATTCACTCATGCATCAAGCACTCAGTACATAAAGCATCGAACATCATCATCATCATCATCATCATTATTACAGAGCGCAGAGCGAGCTCATGGCCAATTAACGCACAAAATGCCAAATATGCAAAATGCTCAGCTGCAACATGCCAAGCGCATGTTTTGTCTATAAAAGATACATGCATATGTATATATATTTATATATGTAGATGCAACATAAAAGCTTAAATACTTTTTATGGCAGTCAACTCTTGATGCTGCAACAAAAAAAAAAACAAAAAAAAAAACATCAATAGCAATAATTTCATGTATTAAATGCTATGCACTTGACTTACTTGCCACCACTCGCTACAAACAAAAAAAAAAACAAATAGATATACATATCTATCTATCTATGTATCTATGTATGTACATATGGTAAGTATGTGTATGTACAAAGTATCTACTATGTCTCACTGCTTGTATCTGGTAACTGCCATCTGCGCAATGCGCATTTCACTTTCATTATGATGCAGTCTTTTAGTGTAGTTTTTCCCCAATTTGCTTTTAGATAGAAAAAACCAGTTGACGAAGAATTTTCCCATTTTTTTTTTCTTCTTTCTTTCTTTTTTTTTTTTTTTTTTTTATTTGTTCATTCGTTCGTTGTGCGAAGGTGATTGGCAACAACAACAACCGACAGACAGACAGACAACAAAATACGAGTAAACAGCTGACAACGACAACGATGAAGTTGAAGTTGTTGTTGTTGTTCAATGATTGTTGCTCGCTCACCTGGTTGAATTTTCAATCTGTCTGTCTGACGGTCGGTCGGTCGATCGGTCTATCAGTTTTTGACCGTCTATTCATCTAACTATCTATCTGTCTGTCTGGTTGTCTGCCTGTCTGTCTGTCTGCCTGCTGTTTGTCTTGCCAATGTGTTTGACTGTTAGCTGTTTTTTGTGCCGTGTAGGCGTTTATACACGAACAGCGCGGCATTGCATCTTTTTTCTACTTCTTTTTGGCCTTTTGTTCATCAACTTGGATTGCAGTTCGATTGTATGTTGCTTTACCTGTGAATTTGAGCGATACTTTCTTCTTCTATTACAACGACGACGACGAATGAACAAATGAACGAACGAAAGATACTTAACCAAGTTGACTCTTGTAGTATTTATTGAGCACTGAAAGTAATTTTTGTTGTTTTGAACTTGGCCTGCAGCACATTGATTTTGCTATTTTGATTGTTGCATGTAGTTACAATACTTTTGTTGTTGTTGCCATTGTTGTTGTTGCTATTGTTGTTGAAATGAAAATGGAAAGTAATTGCGAATGCGAATAGTTAGTTTTTGGCCTTCATCACCAGCACCACCACCACAACCACCACCATCACCACCACCAGCACCGTGACAACTTCATGAGTATCTGTAGCTATTTGCTTCTTTTTTTAAAGGATTTTTTGTTTTGTATTTTTTCCCCGAATTTTTTTTAATTTATGTCTAAGGCATGCAGATCATTTATAGATAAAAAACATACATCAAGGAGTTTCTTTGCCAATAATATTGTTGGGAAAAAGTGTTTTTTTTAAAACCCTAAACATAAATGATTTGAAGCCTTTAAGCCCCCCCATTTTCCAGGATCATGGAAAATCAGAATACAAAATGCATTTAATTAAATTATTTGAATGAAAAAAAAAAAAAAAAACTAAACTTATACTACTACTTCGAATAGAAAGCGAAAGTAATTGTAACCGGACACAGTTATACGTCATACACAGATACTTATGTACATAGATCAAAGTTTATACCATGTGTATGAGAATGTGCGTGTGTGTGTGTATATGTTTCCGTGTGGAGAGCCTGGAATTAATGGCAGCATATACTTTACAATGAATGGTATGTAAATTGTCTGTCACCATAAATAAAAGGTAAATGTCAATAAGACAAACCCACAAAGAAAAATATTTTATGTATATAAATAATAAATATTGGCAACATTTCAAAGAAAAAAAAAAAAAAATTATACAATTTCTTACATTATTAAATAGACAACTCTATAAGGAGGGACCATTGTTTCAATGTACCAATATTATATTTCTATTAAATTTATCTATTTTAAACAAATATCTTTTACTTAGAGTTTGTTGAAATTAACATTTGTTAAATCAAATCAGCGAAATATTTATTCCCTTACATTCTGAGCACCTTAACATTAGTCTACCAATAATCAATCCCCCAGATGCTTTGGCATCTCGTCATAAGAACCCTGAGAGCCATATGGCAACAATGAAACGTAGACCGAATCATTTTCACTAAGACTTCACTCTTCAGTACTTGGCCCCAAAATTAATTGAATTTCTTTGGGTGATTGTGGGGAGCGGAACCATATTACTAAGGCTAAGGTTTCCTTCCGTCCTCGGGCTTAATCTTATGAACAGTAATAGGTGGAAAGAAAAACACAGAACCTCGCAATTGTCAGCGTTACATTATTATACCGCGTTCATAGAGTTTCTCATTGCTACAAGAAATCTATTAAGATGTTATTTGATGAGGTCTTTCTGGGCAAATATTTTACCATTCAAGAAGAGAGAATGTAATAATTAGAGATGGGCCGAGTACTCGGTTGATACTCGGTATTCGGCGTACTCGGTGGGTTTTTTGATACTCGTACTCGGCCGAATAACTCGGTTTGAATGCCGAATAACTCGGTTTGAATTCCGAATAACTCAGTTTGAATGCCGAGTATACTTTGTTTAAGAAAAGCAATATATTTAGTTGCCAAACTATAATATTTGTCTCTTTTCGGTAATTTTAGTAATTTCTTCGAACGGTTTGAGTAATGTAATGCACTCCCGTAGGATCTCCCATTGACGTTCAGTTAATTGTTGTAGATTGGCTGTACTTGGGTTGTCTCTGATGTAGAGATATATTGCCCTTTTTGCTCTAATAATCCGTTTATCATGTAAAAAGTACTGTTCCATCTTGTGGTAACATCTTGCACGAGTTTGTGCTCTGGCAGTTTTAGTTCTTTTTGTATCAGGGTCAGTTTTTCTTGTGCCACTGCAGAATGGTTAAAGTGGCCTACAATTTTTCTAGCTGAGGCAATAACGTTGATTACATTTTGTTCCTTCAACGAAGCTTTTACGGCTAATTGCAGCGTATGTATATAGCATCCTTAGCCAACATATTGACTATCATTTATGGCTTTCACCACATTGGGTCCATTGTCTCTCAAGACAAGATGAATGCGAGTATTAATATCCCAATTCACGGATAAATGTGAAAGCACTGATCGAATATTGTCCGCTGTGTGGGGTCCTCTAAAATGTGACATCTGCAACACTCTGTGCGGAAGCTCAATTTCCTATTCTAGCCAGTGAGCGGTGTAGCTTAAGAATTCGAGTAAGTTATTCATGCAGGTCCAAATATCAGTAGTTATTGATATAGCTTTACCTTTTGCAAGTTCCGCTCTTCCCCTCGCGAACCTGCTTGTACTTGCTTGCTCGAAATGGGAATTTGATAGAACCGAGTTTTTCGGCCGAGTACTCGGTTGAAAAAAAATTGAGCCGAGTAAAACTCGGTACTCGTTACTCGGCAAAAAAGTTACTCGGCGCATCCCTAGTGATAATTATTTGGCCAACACTTTACATGGAAATGAGTCTCCATGGACCTTAAAAAAAAAATACTCCAACACTTAACAAACAGACTTTCTTATTGTGAATTGAAAGAAAAAACATTTATTTTGAAATGCGAATTAAAATTCATAATTTATGGAAAATTTCCAAATTTAAAAACTCCATTTGCCCGTAATGCCACCACCATAATTGTTACGATTTTGATCGATATTACGTTGAGCATTTGCATAAGCATCAATTGAACCACGTCCATCTTTGCTTGTATAGAGATTTTGATTATATTGAATTTCAGCTTGACGGCCATTAGCATCTTGTGTGTAGGTGCCTTGCACTGAGCCACCTTCGGGTGAACGTGCTTTACGCACTAGTTGCGGCAATAATGGTGCCTTAAGATATCCTTGCACAGATGGCGGCCATACAAATTCAGATTCAGCATTGACACCCAACGCCAGAACAAAGCAAATGACAGATGTGAAGCAAATTAATTTGTTTACCATTTTGTTGTTAACTCGTCGCTAAGGAACTTATTTAATTGGCAGTTAAATTGGAACTGTGTTACTTTTAGTACTGAGTTTTTGCTTTATATACCCCAAATTCTATATCTCAGGGGGATGCACAATCGCTATAATCTAATCTATTTGTTCTTAATAAACATTGTATGTAGATCACCAACGTTGGAATTATCTCTGTCTAAAATGATTTGCTATGAAATTATTTCCGCTTTTCATTATTTCAGGTGGAATTTTTTTTTTTTTTTTTGATTGAGTGAATCCCAAATGTTCAATATACTGAAATCCTTATCAGCAATTGTGTGAATCACATGCACTTTATCAATAGAATATTGATTCTATTACATAAGGGCGCTCAGAAAAAAACAAAATTTGCTTTAAGAAAGTTGAGTAACGAACAACTGTGCAACAAAAATTTGAGACTGTACCAAAAAATGCAAACTTTCATGACAAAAAAAAAATAAAAACAATGGGATAGAACATTAAACTAATCCAATATGCGTAGAGCAACCTTATCTTTCAATTGAATATCATTTTAATTGTACAAAAACTTTCAATATCGAAATAAATACTTTATAAATACATTAATTGTCGGCGACTATTGAAATACGAAAGACTTTTCTCTATTTAATGACACGGCGTCGTTTACCGTTTCAAACCTACCCCAACATGACCAAAAAATCATTTCGCTGCTATATGCGTAAGGCATTTGTTGGTCATATTAAGGCAGGTTTACACCAATGAATAAATGAATAGAATTGTCATTTGGTATAAATTAAGCTTTAGTTTGCCTTAAAATCAACTGCTTATGCGATTGCATTCTACTATAATCGATAATCCCTTATCGATAGTTAAAATATTTCGATTATTAGTGCTTAATAATTTATAATCTTTTCTGTGTGTGGACTACTTTCTCCTATTAGGAAATGTACATAAGAAGCTAATTTCCAATCGGTAAAGATCTTACAAGTCCCACATAATTGCTTGCGAACTCAAACTGATAGTTTATGGGGTGCTTCGAACTGTATTCGCATTGCAATATATGACCCAATGTGTCCATACGACTCGGTGTGACCCAAGACATACTGCATGTAAAGCCCAGAATTGGCTGTCAAAATCATCATTTCAGTTATAATCAGAAAATCGGTGTTGAATAGGGTGACCAACTCCATTCACTCAATCTACTGTATACATATTTTGCAGCAAGTTGGGGAGCCTATTTCAAAAAATCAGTTAGCAGCACAGACAAAAATTTTTCTGACATCGTCGGCAATCTGTCGAGGACTGAGGTAAAAAAAAAATTAAATATATAAAAAAGATAAGTAGAAAAATTATTGTATTAATTTTTACAGAATTGGATTGAGGTATGTACACTTCCAATTCGCACACACAAACAGAAAATACCGACAAAAACTGGAGTGTGATTTTTTTTTTTTTGCTTGGTCGCGTTTCTGAGAATCTTTTCAAGATACGGTTGCAGGTTAACCGCTTGCGCTTCGTATGAAATAGTTTTTTTGAGCGTATTGTATGTGTTCGAGTCCTGCACGAATACAAATGGGTAATGAATGGATTCGCGGTGAAAACAACTGCTCGTTGTACAGAAGGCATGTGAATCGTTACTCGTACACGTACAGCATTTTGTAGAAACGGATACAAATGGCATTTCTACGCATATTAAGGTGTATATATAGTAGCGAGTGCATACTGAATAGTGAGTGTATGACGAGTATTAGTGCAGTGAAATATGTATATGTACATATTTATATAAGTGAATAGTGGTTAGTTGAAGTATGTACGAGTATATGTGTATGGGAGCAATGGTGCGATGACATGTACTGAACGTACAACGTACAATAATTCATTAATTAATTTATTGTTCTATGTATCAGGTTCTTATACAAATCATCATATCCTCCTGAGACAATTTTACAGCGTTTCTTCAACTGAGACTTTATGCGGTGCTTGGAACTGTATTCGCATTTCAATATATGACCGAATGTATCCATACGACTCCGTGTGACCCAAGACATACTGCATGTAAAGCCCAGAGTTGGCTGTCAGAATCAACATTTCAGTTATAATCAGAAAATCGGTGTTGAAAAGGGTGGTCAACTCTATTCACTCAATCTACTGTGTTCATATTTTGCAGCAAGTTGGGGAGCCTATTTAAAAACTTCAGTTAGCAGCACAGACAATCAGTCAGAAAACGTGGAAATTTTTCTGAAATCATCGGTAATTTGTCTGAAAAGGAGGACTGAGGTAAAAAAAAAATTAAATATATAAAAAAGATAAGTAGAAAAATTATTGTATTAATTTTTACAGAATTGCATTATTGACCCGATTCGACAGCACTCCTGAGGTATGTACTCTTCCAATTCGCACACACAAACAGAAAATACCGACAAAAAACTGGAGTGTAATTTTTTGTTTTTTTTTTTTTTTTGCTTGGTCGCGTGGAGATCAGAATCTTTTGAAGAAGCGGTTGCAGGTTAACCGCTTGCACGATTCGTTGCAATATTTTCAATGCCAACTTACTAAACTCTCCCCCTTCAGTACATTAACAACTCTCCCTGCGGAACTGTTGCTAGATATTACGTGGACAAGGCCGTGTCTTTTATGTGAATTCGTGTGAAATAGTTTTTTAGAGCGTATTGTATGTGTTCGAGTCCTGCACGAATACAAATGGGTAATGATTGAATTCGCGGTGAAAACAACTGCTCGTTGTACAGAAGGCATGTGAATCGTTACTCGTACACGTACAGCATTTTGTAGAAACGGATACAAATGACATTTCTACGCATATTAAGGTGTATACATAGTAGCGAGTGCATACTGAATAGTGAGTGTATGATGAGTATTAGTGCAGTGAAATATGTATATGTACATACTTATATAAGTGAGTAGTGGTTTGTTGAAGTATGTACGAGTATATGATATGTGTATGGGAGAGCAATGGTGCGATGAAGTTTGTGTATATCGGCTCATATCTCATGAACCGTAATAGCTAGAGTGTTGAAATTTTCAAAGAAGTTGTAGTTCTATCCGAACATCAGCAACAAATAACAATACTAAAACTAAAATATTTTCAAAAACTTAAATGGGTCCCCATACAGGAAACATTTTGGTTTGTGTGGCAGCTATACGATCCGGTAATCTCACAATCTTGAAATTTGGGTAGTTGGGTAGTTGGTGTGTATATATTAGAAACTTATACTGTCAAAATTTCAATTTGTTCGGAGTACTAGGGAGCGTACCTCCCATACAAGCCCCATTAAAATTCTGGTTGTTATTAGAAAAATTTTTTTTGTTTTTCTCCTATCGAACTGTGATTTAGACACTATAAGTTTTTGATATAGGTGCTCTACATCTCCCATACAAACCCCAATCTGGTACGGAACCTTCCGTGTACGAGTCTGACTCGCACTTGGCCCATTTTTCTTCTTTTTTTGTTTTTTAAATGTAGCAAAATATTGCTTTGTGCAAATAATTTTGACTATGGTTGTGTGATTGAAATATCATATTATACAGTGCCAGGTTAAAGTATACGCAGGGCCTTCATTTTTGTACTCCCTTTGGTCACAGTGCCACTGTGTGTGCGTTGGGTTTGTTCAATTAATATGAATTTCCTTTTTCTTCTAATTACACAGGTTCATAAAAACACTCGTGACAACAACGTTACAATATGACTAGACCTGTAATTCTAAACAATAACCAAGTAAGTTCAGAAATAAAACGAAATCAATTATAAATAAAATATGTTTGCTTATTTATACATATAAATTTCCTTTTACACAGGGCCGGAGTGGCAAATCAATTTACAATTTACGTAATGTAAAAAAAAAAAATTATTCCTATAAAAGTAAGCGCAATGTGAACCGCCAAGTAAGTTCAAAAATAAAACGAAATCATCTATAAAATATATTTGTTCTTGCATATGGTTTTATTTGCTTCATCTACATATGTACATACATAAGAACATACATGAATAAAATATTATATGGCTCATATTTTTGGGCTTCCAGTCGATTTCAAAAATAAAGTAAGGCAAGAAAAACTTTCTTCATTATAAACTTGGAATAGTATTACCAAAAAAAACGAAAAAAGAAATCAAATGTATTGGGCGTACAAATAGAAAATCGCCGTTTTTTTTTTTTCATAATTTGAAGCTTTATTATTATATAAAAAACTCGTTACATACTCAATCTCCAAAATAATTTCCATTACTAGCCACAACTTTTTCCCATTTTTCTGGCAGCTTTTGAATTCGGAAAAATTGTTCGTCTTTTGACGCGATCCACGAATCAATCCAGTTTTTGGCTTCTTCGAAAGAACGAAAGTGGTGTCCTGCCAGTTCATGCGTCATCAATCTGAATAAATAAAAATCAGAAGGGGCGATATCTGGAGAGTAAGGCGGGTGGGGTAGGATGTCCCATTTCAAAGTTCCCAGGTATGTTTTCACTACCTTGGAAACATGTGGCCGAGCGTTGTCATGTAGAAGTATCACCTTGTCGTGTCTTTCCGAGTATTGCGGGCGTTTTTCCTTCAACGCTCGATTCAAACGTATTATTTGAGTCCAATAGAGGGCTCCTGTGATGGTTTCCCCTGGTTTCAAGAGTTCATAGTACACTACACCGAGCTGGTCCCACCAGATACGCAGCATCAGCTTCGAGCCATGAATGTTCGGTTTTGCGGTCGAACTTGATGTATGGCCGGGAAGCCCCCACGATTTTTTCCGCTTCGGGTTGTCATAGAGTATCCACTTTTCATCGCCGGTCACGATGCGATGCAAAAAACCCTTTCTGTTTTCCGTTGGAGGAGTTGTTCGCACATGCAAAGGCGCCGTTCGATGTCCCTCGGATTCAACTCGTACGGCACCCAATGTCCCAGTTTCTGGATCATTCCTAAGCTCTTTAAGCGATGAGAAACGGCTTGCTGAGTCACGCCCAAGTTCCTGTTGCGTTCTACACGAATCTTCATCCAGCAGTCTCTAATTTTGCATCCTCGAACTTTTTAACGGGACCGGGACGTTCCTTGTCTTCCACGCCATATTCGCCATTTTTAAACTTTTGAAACCATTCCCGACACGTTCTTTCACAAATATAGCTTTCACCATAAGTTTCTACAATCATTCGATGCGTCTGAGTAGCATTTTTTTTCGAATGATATGCAAAAAGCAACACTTCCCGCAAATGGCCCTTTGTAGGCTCGAATTTTGCCATTTTCGCTAACGAACAGGACAAAGCACAGTCAAAATACACAAGCGAGATTATTTAGAGTTGTTGACCGATACCTCAGCTGGCTATGTAATGTTTCTCATCCTACTTATCGACCGATTAGCGGCGCTGGCGCCATCTATGGGAAAACGGCGGTTTTCTATTTGTACGCCCAATACAATTTCAAAATTTCTCTTAAACATTAAAACTTGGTTCTCCTTCCACGGACTATGATTGTTTCGATATAAATTTCTCAATCTTAATGGACATTATTCGTTCTAAGTAAAGAAGATTATTTTTGCTTTTACTTTTAGCTTCATATTTATTAATTAATTAATTAAATTAAAGAAAAACTGCATCCTTTTATTTTTTCTTTTTTTTTTAAGATTAGATAAGAGAGCAGAAATGGGGGGTGAACGTAAAATTTTTCTTGACACTGTGTGTACATAAAAACAAAACGAAAATAGGATTTGTAAAATATGCCTTGGTTTTACATCTGGTTTCGTTTTATTATTTTAGGTAAAGCGCTCAAAGCGCAATTCCCGGAAACCAGTTCCCATCTACATTGGTGATGAGAATGTCTTTGGAGTAGAACGTATAATTAAACGAAAGGGCCGTGAAGGAAATGTAAGTATGGAAAGCAAACGAAAATACGTATAAAACATGATTTAGTTTTCCATTT
>JBAMAW010001417.1:0-13159 GCA_037043295.1 Amiota minor | reverse complement strand
TGTTTTCACTACCTTGGAAACATGTGGCCGAGCGTTGTCATGTAGAAGTATCACCTTGTCGTGTCTTTCCGAGTATTGCGGGCGTTTTTCCTTCAACGCTCGATTCAAACGTATTATTTGAGTCCGATAGAGGGCTCCTGTGATGGTTTCCCCTGGTTTCAAGAGTTCATAGTACACTACACCGAGCTGGTCCCACCAGATACACAGCATCAGCTTCGAGCCTTGAATGTTCGGTTTTGCGGTCGAACTTGATGTATGGCCGGGAAGCCCCCACGATTTATTCCGCTTCGGGTTGTCATAGTGTATCCACTTTTCATCGCCGGTCACGATGCGATGCAAAAAACCCTTTCTGTTTTGCCTTTGGAGGAGTTGTTCGCACATGCAAAGGCGCCGTTCGATGTCCCTCGGATTCAACTCGTACGGCACCCAATGTCCCAGTTTCTGGATCATTCCTAAGCTCTTTAGGCGATGAGAAACGGCTTGCTGAGTCACGCCCAATAAACTTGCAAGTTCCTGTTGCGTTCTACACGAATCTTCATCCAGTAAAGTCTCTAATTTTGCATCCTCGAACTTTTTAACGGGACCGGGATGTTCCTTGTCTTCCACGCCATATTCGCCATTTTTAAACTTTTGAAACCATTCCCGATACGTTCTTTCACTAATATAGCTTTCACCATAAGTTTCTACAATCATTCGATGCCAAGAAATGTCTAGTTTGTTGGATTTTTTGCTAGGTGGCCCAGGAGCCATGACACAAAAAATAATAATAAATTGAAGCACTCACAAAAAACTTTTTGCAAAAGTCCGCAAGAAGATAAAAATTATAGTAAAGAAAAAAAGAAAAGAAGAATGAAGTCAAAGCGAAGAATTGATAACTACTGATTAGAAGCACTGACGTCCGCACTCGAATAGAGAAAGTCGGTGACTGTGAAATATTTTATACAAGTTACAATAATAAATATTGCAATTGTTTTTCAATTAATTCTCCATGAAAAAAAGTCTTGAAACGCTGTATGACTAATGGACTATACCCTAAACATAAGTCAAATCAATAATCAAATATTTCTGAATGTTCTATTAAAGGAGGGTAGGCAAAACGTTTTGCGTGAAGAGTATATCAACTTCGGCATAGGTAAACTTAATCTTCTTTTTACTTGTTTTTATTTGTTTTTTGCTTTTTTGAACAATTATTTTGCTTTGAGTGAACTATTTATGCTCAAAGACTTATTAATTTTAAAAACGAGCAATCAAAAAGACACATTTAACACGAGCTACTGTTTTGTATGCAAAATTTGCTGCATCATTTACAAATTTCCACTCCAAATTTTACAGAAACACTCTTTGGACTATGCTAGAGTTTCCCTGAAAATCATCAAAATCGGTCCGGCGGTTTCGGGGTCCATCCACATCCATTCATACATCCAATTTTATTTACGTTCTTTTAATGAATCAATTAGCATACAATCTTTTATTTTTGGGGCAAGTCTCAATAGACAACTGCTCTCCAAACACATAACATAATGTTGTAAAAATAGAGTTATTTAGTTAAATTGTGGGAGTAGCACAAATAACATTATTATAGCCGCGTAAATCGGCATACTGGGAAATACAAATAGACTAGCAGCCCGCCGCGGCTTCGCACGAGTGGTGTACCTACCTTCTTTCTATCTATCTTCTATCTGCATACATATCTATCTATCTATATAAATATATACAAAACCGATTTAATAATATTTTTTTTTAAACAATAAACTAACGGTAATGAAGCAAGTTGCATATATTTTTAAAAATACTATATCAGGTTCGTTTATGCGTCAGATAATCGAATCGAACCAAATATATAAAGCATATACATATAGATTATATTACAATGAACTATATAACTTAAGTATTGCAGCGTACAGCGTAAATAGTTTGTTACTCTATTGTAATGCCTTATAGTGTACAATATTTTTTGTTTTTCCATCCGGATAAAAAATAAATAACGCCGATGGAATAAGCACATCCTCGCCTTTGAACTTTCCTGTGATTATAGTAGTTGCACAATTTTGTCTGATTTAAATATCATAGCATGATTATCACCGAGCCCACCTTGAGTTGGGGAATTCAGTTGGATCGGTAATAGAATCGAATGACTTAAATGAATGCATTTGTCCATCAATTTGACTCATCTACATCCTTATTTTTTGTTGCTAAAACGGCTCGTTCGCTCAACCAATCGTAGTTTTTGTAATTAGCGCCAATATTAGGGAACACTTTTCAAAATTAAATCTTCTTTTGACGTTGTCAATTGTTAAAGATTTTGTGGAAAAGTAATGAGACCAATAGAAGACTCCACAGGAATTTTTCCATTTCCAATGTCTAATAATGTCTTTGAGAAAACTTCTGCCGATATGTCATTTTGTAAGGCCACTCGTTATTAACTTGATATTTTTCACATATAAATAAAAATAAATAAATAAATTTGAAGTTTTCAAGCAAACATTTGCTTCATCAGCAGCAGTTGATCTGGGAACGACCGGCAGCTTTTGGCGGAAATCTCCTGCCAGTAGAATAATCGCTCCTCCGAAATATTTCTGATTGCTTCGGAAATCTCTTAACGTTCGATCGAGTACCTCTAATACTCGTTTTTAATATTCTCAAATTACTGACTCCCTCTCACTCAACCAAAGTCAACGAAATACGTGTAAGAAGAAGAGAGAAGTCGGCAGAATAGATGTAAGCTTTATAGAAATACGATGCAAAAAGTTTACAAGTTTGATTGATTGTCATTGAATGCACTTAAATACTAACAAGAGGGACAGTCGCAATTTGACTATTGTGCGAAGCACATCTACGTACGGACGCCGTTTCTGCCTGCAAACTTCAATAAAATAGAGATAATAAAAATAAAATAATAACTTAACAACATTTGTTACAAGAACAGTTATTTTTGACGCCGCCTGTCTACGTAAGTGAATAGAGAACTCAAAGTATATTATACAACAGCAAAAACGAAAAACCAAACAACTCTAAACAGTTACACAAAGAATAAAATCAAAAAAAAAACTTGATCAGCTTCGTTGATCATTGAACTCCCTATAATGGGGCAACCCCCAGATCTTTCAGATAGGTATAAGACCTACACAAACAAAGAAATGATTGGTACCGGACCCAAATATCTTGTTATGAAACGCATCAACACCAAGGACGAAAACCTAACCAATGTCTCGTCATTCATTATTAAGAAAGTTTCGACCATACCTGCGAAAGAGTAGTGGAAGAGTGCAGAAAAACGCGCACTGTTTTGATAAAAACAAAAGATGCACGACATGCAACTAAATCGCTTAAGTTAACGTACATAACAGACTACGTTCCCATTGAAATTACGGAACACATTACTCTCAACTATAGCAAAGGCGTAGTATAATGTAACGAGTTCAGGCATGTTAGCGAAGTTGAATCCTCAACGAGCTATAAGACCTGAAAGTTTGTGAAATACGAAAAATAAAGAAGACAAACGGCGAACACCTCACTGACACTGGTCTTGTCATTTTGACTTTTGCCTTACTAACTCTTCCGGAACAAATTTACATCGGCTACGAAAGAGCCACGTTAAGACCATATATACCACGATCAATGCGCTACTCGAATTGTTTAACATACGGTCATACACATAAAAACTGCAAGAATGATAAAGTTTTCACAATTTGCGGAAAAAGCAACATACCACACCAGACGAAACGAACACCTGCATCAACGGACTCTGCTGCGTCAACTGCAACTTAAAAAATTATGAAGATAAAAATCGCTCCACCTTCGACAGAAAATGCCCAGTCTTTCTTAAAGAGCAGGAGATTACAACTATCAAAACAACAAAAAGAGTAGACACAAAAACTGCATACACCATTTATAACGCTAATCACCAACATCCAACGATCTAAAAGAAAACAACAACAACTAAAAACCAAAATAACTAAAACAAAAAGTGTCAAAAAAGAGAATCAAAATACAATCATGTGTTCTGATACTGACTCAGTACATATGAATACTTAAATTAATTAATTAACACTTTGCGGCTCTAGGTGAGGGAGGAATTTATTACAAAATAACATTCCCTCCATCCGCCAGTCGTGAGCCACATACAAACATCAGTCGGACTGCATGGGCCCTCTGGTTGCCATTTCGGTTCTAGCGGTTCGCCCTCCGCGGCCCGACTCCATCTCAGCTGATCAATCATTTACACTATTTACTAAAAGAACTAATACGTTTTATTTATTTTTTTCTATTATTATGACATTAAAAATTCTCCAATGGAACTGTAATGGTTATCTTAACAACCATGATCAGTTACAAACCCTCATCAAAAAACATTCTCCGAAAATTATATCAATGCAAGAGACCCACCTCGCTTCACAAATAAATATTCTCATTCCCATCAATTTCTCCTTTTATCATTTGAACTTCTCATCTAACGCTTCAGGGGGAGTAGCACTTCTTGTACACCAATCCCTGCAACACCAACCAATTCCAATCAATCTAGACTTTGACTTTTTTATTCTACCAGGGAACTGACGGCCTGCGTGCGGTTGGATTAGTTTGTGGTATGGCTATGTTCGCATTTTGGAGAATAATCCTATTAATATTAGCAGCTTCTTTGTTTATGTTATGTTACTGATACGTTTTTCTGACGATAAATGACTGGTTATCTCATGGAATTTCGGCCAGTTAGCTTTACTTGTAGTGAATTTGGGCGTATGGTTAGAATTTATGTTAAAAGCTGGGAATAAAGTAGTTATAATAGGGAAATGGTGCTAGAGGTAGAGGTCTTTTTCGATCTTCCAATTTGCATATGGCACTAAACCTGCAGATCAAATAGACAAATCAATATGCGTGAATGTGGAATGGGTGCTGAAGTGGGTCGAAGCTCCACTGTTAAGCACTACTGTGTTAGAGTCGTCAATAAATTTAGCTAAGGAACGTTCTTAGGGGTTGTTTTTCGGAGAGCCCCATTTTGTATGCCAAGAGTTGAAATCCCCCAAAATTTATTTGCTGCTATTTGTATTGTAATACTTACAAAAATACAAATCATTTTACTTAAAATATCGTATAATTTTTATTTTATTCGTGGCGATTAAACATTGATAACGCTTTGTTTTTGTTAGACATCGACTAACGGCGGTGTCGGTAATAGTGATCAAAAGGACAATAAAAGCATAAGCAGTTGTTTTTGCTTTGCTTGTGCTTGCCCATTGGGCAAGACTGACGCTGGTGTGCAGTCGCACACGATAAACTCTTTGCATAGTGCTTGCGGTTAATTGTTACAATGCAGAACAATACATCCTCTCCCTCAGACCCGATGAAATCGTGGTCTTCGTATGAGACTATGAACAAAATTGCTGATGCAACGCCTTCTGAGATACGCTCCATGATGTATAATGCTACGAGGTGTGACAATTAAGTAACGGGACTGGTCTGTAAAACATACTTTATTGAAAACTTATTACAAATAACAATTAATCTCCTTCAACATACTCCCCTTCCCTATCTATACACCGCTGCATGCGAGTTTCCCACTGGTTAAAGCAGTGCTGAAAGTCACTAAGTGTTAGACTCCTTAGCAGGTCCGCCGTTTTTGCTTTTACCTCTTCAACCGACTCAAAACGTGTTCCCTTCAACGAACTTTTGATTTTGGGGAACAGGTAGAAGTCGCAGGGAGCGAGATCTGGTGAATACGGTGGGTGTTCCAGCACGGTAATTGATTTTTTCGCTAAGAACTGCTTCTCCTTCTGTTCGGGAGTGAGGTTTTTTGGCACCATTTTGGCACACTCTTTTGTCATTTTCAGATCTTCATGTAAAATTTTTCTCACTGTCTCTCTGTCTACATTCGACATGTCTGATATCATCCGAAGACTCAAACGCCTGTCTTTCCGAACAATTTCATTAATTTTTTGAACGTTTTCTGCAATTCTTGATGTCACAGGACGTCCAGTCCGTTCCTCATCATCAACTTCTTCCCGGCCCTCAGAAAATCGTTTGTGCCATTCGAAAATTCTAGTACGTGACATGCAGTCATCACCAAACACATTTTTTAGCAATTGAAAACACTCACTTGGAGGTTTTTTTAATTTTACGAGAAATTTTAAACTAATCATTTTTCCGGCACTTCTATTACACAACACTTTACTCAAACTAGGTTTAAAAGCAAACTAGACTAGACAGAGAGGCGGGATCAAGTGGATTCTGCGCAGTAGGAATCAAGGTCACTCACCATCCATCCCCACTCTTAAAGCTAAAGACAGACGACTGTGGTATACTCAGTCCCGTTACTTAATTGTCACACCTCAGGCGGCAAGTCCCATTCAGAGTTCCTGCACCACAACAAGTCAATCGAGTTGTGCAGCATCTCCTCGATGCCTTTGAAAACATAACATATAGCTCTGCCATCTTTCTGAAAATTCAGCAAGCGTTCGATCGGATCAGGTATATAGGCTCACTCTTTAAGCTAAAGTCTCTTCTCCAAACCGCCCAGTATTTTTCTTCATACATTATACTTGCCTGGACGCACCTTCATGGTTGAGGTCCGAGAAGAACGATCGAGAAATCCCAGGATTTGTGCTGGTGTACCCCAAGGCCGTGTCCTTGGGCCTGTTTTATATACACTCTACTCTGCTGATTTACCAGTAGCTGTTGCTGATAATACTTCGCTAACCAAGTATGCCGATGACACTGCTGTCATCGCTAGCTCTTCGAGATGGCTTCAGCAGGTAAGCAGACTGTTAGAACATCGCGATTATCAGCTCAAAATCGCAGCATTGTACTTTCGCTCTTAGGAGAGACTCCGGTCCATCTGTTTTGCTGCACAACTCGGTCATACCTTAGAAGGGCTCAGGCCATTACCTGGGCATGATCTTGGCCCGCCGCAAACAATTTGTCAAAACTGCTATAAGTTGTCGTCAAAAGCTTAAGAAGCTAAACTGGTTTATTCGTCCTTAGGAACAAAGCAATTGTTATCACAACGTGGACATATGGTATTTCCCTAATTGGCACTGCGGCCAAGTCAAACGTCTAACTCATCCAGAAGATGCAGAACTCTGCCCCCCGTCAGATAGTAAATGCTGCTTGGTACGATGGCATATTATGGGATCTGAGAATCCTTTCAGTCAGTGAGCAGTTCAACCTTCACACTAGCCGGTATAATGGCCGGCTAAATACTTATTTCAACAGATTAGCATCCGCTCTTGCTATACACACCGTCAGGAGAAGCTTTTGTTTTCTGTCAATTTCCTAGACTGTAAGTCAACTGTCCCTATCTTGTCTTATTGTCACATCATTTTTTTATTAACTGTCGGGGAGCTAAATTTTTACCTCTTAAAGATACACAAAAGCAAATTAACAAAAAAAAAAAAGGTGAATTTTGAAATTGTTGTTAAAACTATTGTTGAATTATTGTTGTTTTTCAATTACATAGTATTATGTGTTCAATAAAATACTACAAATGAATTTAATTTGTTAACAAGTTTCCAATTGAGTGACATCCTTTTATTGGTTTTGTATATTCTTCACGCAGTGAATAGTACAATATTATAAGTTTGTAACAAACAGAAAAAGACATCAGAAACTACATAAAGTATATATATTCTTAATCAGCTCGACGAGACATTTGATTAAGCAATGTCCAACTAGTCCCTAAGTTTTTGAGCTAGAGAGCTGAAATTTTACACGAAACTTTTCTTTTTAATAGACGCAGTGTATTTGCCCAGCCGAATCGGACGAATAGGCTGGTACCTGCCATAAAAACACCCATTTAAATTCATGTTCTTATTAGAAAATATTTTTTGATTTTTATCCTATTGAACTAAAATTTAGATGCAATGTCCATGAAATGCGTAAATTTCAATATTCTAGAATTACTGGATCGTATAGCTCCCATTCAAACACACCAAGTTTAGGTTTTTATTAGATACACTATTTATTTTTTTGTGTTATCGAACTGAAATTTGAACAATATAATTGTCAGATCTATATTCAATAGCCACGTAGATTTCAAGACCCTAGAATAACCAGATCATAAAACTCCCCTACAAATATTTTGGTCTCAGTGACGAAATGCTCTATGTCTGCTGACTATACCCTAAACTTAGGTCAAATCAATAATCAAATATTTCTGAATGTTATATCACAAGGAGTATATATCGGCTATGACATATTGTTGCAAATTAAGAATCATTTAACAATTGTATTTACTTTTAAAAACTCAGTATACAAATATAAATTGTTCTCTTTCACTGTCCGTAACATCACTTGATTGTTTTTATTTTTTATCAGCACCTATTTGTTTGCAAATGTGAAAAATTATTGTACTTAGTCGCTTTGCCCACTGATAAAAAGTTCATATGCAAAGATGGAACGTATAAAACATTTTGCAATTCTATCTTTACATTTTGTGGATTAATTTTAACTGTGCCAATACCACTTAATATAACAAATTTGGCAGCCGCTAGCTTAATTGTGTTTTGATTTTCACTAAACGACACAAATTTGTTTTTTTCACAGCACATATGCGATGTCGCACCACTGTCAATGCACTATGTATTTTTTCGTTGTTGTGCGCTACTGCTGTGCATTAAATAGTTACTTTGTCCTCTTTCCTCTTGTACAATATTTTTTTTTTTTTTGACAATCACTTGCACGATGTTCTTGCTTATTACAATTGTAACAATTTCCGTTGAACCGTTTATCATTGTTCTTTACACATGCTGTTATATCTTTGACACCGCGGTGTCCGTCGTGACCGTTATAACTGTCCCGTTTTTGCTTTGCATAACCTTTTTGCATGTATGAGTGTGTATACACAGCTTGCTCTAGATTCTCTTGCTCATCCCTTTCTTCCCGTCGAGCTCCTTTTTCAAGTAGTTTAACTTTTACAAATGCAAATGCATTTCTGCCAACTTTTCGATTACTTCCGTGAAGGTATTTACATATTTCGTGACATTTTCGCCTTGTTGCATATGTAACCTTATTAGTCTTTGATAAAGCTGAACCTTCCTTACCGGTCCCAAAGGTAAGTGTACGTCTCACAACTTATTCCATGCGTTCGCGCTAGTTGTGCACGTTTTGATATGCATCAACAGGGTTGTCCTGACATTTAATATAACACATGCTAATACCTTTTGATCAGCTCTGTCCCATTTTTCGGCCTCATTTGGATTGTCTTCTAATTTAATGTAGCTTCCACTTACAACATTCCATAGATCTGTTGTCACAAGTACGCATGGACATGCACCAAACATCGTAGTTCTCATCGCCTAATTTTTCAATTTGTAGTCCCACAGTCATATTTTTTGATTTTAGCCGTTAGTTTTATTTATTAACACAAAATTATAATATGTAGTTTAATAGTTTTTTTAATAGTTTTGGTTTCATTAAATCACTTTTTGTATTATTGTCTATGATAATCTATGACAGCCAGAAAGGAAAGAGATCGATCACTTCAACGAGCAAGCAGAAAAGCTTTTAGATTAACATTGATTTAGAGATGCTAACTTATTTTGCTTGTAACGATTACTTCAACAATTCTTTATTTATAAATTATTTAATATTTCAAAAATAATTGCGTTTTCTTCCGATTCTAACTTAAAAATTCCCCTAAGTTGGCAAGCATGCTGCAAGATAATATGCAAACGTTTGCTATTTGCCGATGTTACAAGAAACGCACAGCGGCAAATGACAAACTATCTACCAACACATGCAAACGTTTGCTAATATTAAAATTTTGCTGTTTATAGCAATGTATACACATTCCAGTTTCGTTTACAGATGTCACTGAAACAAATTCCCTGCCAATGATTTGTCTTTCAACGTTGGTAGATAAAAATTTGCCATTAGAGCTGAAGGCCATATAGGTATACAGTGCTCCGCCCTTTATGTTAAGTTTTTACAATTTAAACAACTGTAATAATAAAAAAAAAATAATTTGCCATTTACATCATTAATATAAACTGCAAATCGAATTGCAGACTAAAAACCTACCAATATTGGAAACGGAAATTGTGGGAAAAGTGTGTATTGAACTAAAAAATGAGATCTCTACTCAAAAAAGAAAACCAAAGCCTCAAACCAAATAATAAAATGTGTGTATTAAACTAAAAAATGAGAGCTCTACTCAAATAAGGAAGCCAAAGCCTCAGAGCAAATAATAAAATGCATACAAATAGCAACAAAAATGCTGTTTATGAAACAGGTGAAGGAGAACCTGCCCGAGAAACTGATTGGATTCTGAAGAAAAGAATCTGTAAGAAAAGAAAGGCTGAATGCAATGCAACAAGGCGATGATTATAAAAAATACGATAGACACTAACCAATATGAATATGTCGTGGTATACATACGAAAATAAACTATCCCGACCTTATCGAAATGCGAAAAACCTACAATACATCACTCCAACAATCCAAAAGAAATAATAACAGACTTGGTAGAACAAGGACTAAAAGCCATTGATGCAGTTAACGAACTAAAATGGAAACCGAAAATCATTCTGACATTTGATAAAACCGAAAGCATTAAAAAAAAATACACGTAATAAACACTATATTACACTCTGTAGTTACTATTGAGGCCGTAAGACATTCAAAACTTATTCCCCAATGCAAATCATCAAAATTACATAATCACACCCAACATTATTGTGGCAAACAACCAAGGTGTGCCAAGTATGCAGGAAAACACAAGTCAATAGATTGCAACAAGCCTGTTCAAAAGCAACCCAAATGCAGCAATTGTGCCGAGGCTCATCCCGCAAGCTACAGAGGATGTGTCGTAGCTAAGGAACTACAAAAGCTATGTGATCAAAGAACCGGTCCAAATAAAAGTAATAAAATAAATGTCAAAAGTCCAATAAGGAAACATATGCTAAATTATTTAAAAAAGTCATCCTGCCTGTTGAATATAAGACGTTTAACAACACTTACTAACATTTTTTTGTATTCTCTTTTACTTATTACAGGCGTGGCGTGGTTTTTATTAAAGAAAATAGTAAAACTAACTATCAATACATTTTTATTATCAAGTTATGGGCCCAGGACGTTTTGGTGATATATGTATAAAGATATGCTGACATTATGGCGGAATGTTGCTAGATGAAAGGGGTCTAAAGCAAAAGAAATGTACGATGCGCTGTGTGGTATTTTTGAAAGAAAAAGTTTAGCGACACAATCATTATGATTATCATTACATAGGATAAAGCAAAGTCGAAATTTCAATTAGTTTGAATACTGATTACTTCTAAACCACGCAACATATTTTGATACGGTTTTCACTGTTAATGAAAGAATAATTATTATTAATTTTCAGTCACTATACATGTACCTATATGCCTTTCTTTAAAATTGATGTAGTTGTCATAGTGTTATAATTCATGAAAAAGCATTTACTGTCACTACAATATTTCAGCAAAGTTTCTTCAAATGTGATTTCAAATTTTTTTAATTGTATTTAAATCTGATTATTAGTATCATTTAAGCCATACTATATGGTAAAGGAAACATTTGTTTAGTGTCTTTTTTTATCAAAACATCAATTATGCCAAGTCGTTTAAATATAGGTCGTAGCACGCCAAACGCACACAGATGTTGTTTACTTCGGAATAATGAAACTAACGAAGGAAGGGAAACAATACAGTCCTATGCAAGATCAATAAGTTCTTTGCTTAGAAATGGAAACTCCTCTGTCGAACGTGAAATGCGTCTTCGTTATGCCAGAGATAGATAGATAGAACGCAGGGCGATGAGGACTTCTAATTTATGGTCAAATAAGTTATATTCTGTCATGAATTACGATCCTTCTATTGAATACAAGAATGATCCTATCGCTTCAATAGGTACAATGTTGGTTGTGTGCGAATATTGCTCTTCTTTGAAATGGAAGGATGAGTCCAAAGGTCTTTGTTGCTTATAAGGAAAAATAAAAATCAAAAACATTCATGCGCAACATACGACGATGCAACAATGCATTCCAAATGACATCTTTTAAGAGTATGCAGGTTGTCGAGCGAGGTTTTATACCTAAATTTAAAATACAGGGATAAGTATATCATTTAGCAGGAAGTTTGCTACCATATGGGTGCGACGTTCACAAATTTCTACAGATCTATTTTATGTCAGATCCCGAAACACAAGCATCTACTAGGTGTAACAGTGTCGCACAACTAATGGATCAAAGTTTGGTAAGACTTTTACAAGATTTGTTACATTCCCATAACAGCTACATACAGTCTTTCGAAACTGCTCTTGAGAGCGTACCGCCAGGAACACCGGACTTTAACATCGTAATCCATGCAAATAAAGTGCCTGCTGGAGAACACATCGGCCGTTAGAATGCCCCATCTACGAGTGAAGTTGCTGTTGTGATAGCTGGAGAACAATTTGATAAACGAGATATTGTATTGCACAATCGTGACGACAACTTGCACAGAATATTCGAGTTGCACCAATTTTTTACAGCTTACAGTAACCTATGATGCTATGTCGGGGAGAAGACGGATATGCTATAAATATTAAACAAGTTGATCCAGTTAGTGGAACACCTCTAAGTAAAACGGTTTCATGCATGAACTATTATTGTTATCGAGAAGGCATGCAAATTTTAACCTCTTACTGAGGTATGGAATGTTAACGAACCAATACTTAGTTGATCAATATGCGAAAATTGATGCGGAGCGATTAGCTTTCATTCGAAACAATCAAACTAAATTGAGAACAGAAAACTATGTTCATCTTCAAGATGCTTTACAGTCGAATGAGCACAGCAGCAAAATTGGACAATTAGTGATACTGCCTTCATCATTCACTGGCGACCCTCGATATTTACATGATCACAGGATGCCATGACTTATGTGACACATGACGGTAAACCTGATCTATTTATAACTGCAACATGTAACCGGAACTAATAAATTGCACCCGTGCAAATCAGGGCGGGTTGTTAATTATTGATACAAAAGCAATTGTTGATGATGAAATATAATGGAAGTGATCAGAGATCAGCGAGCCAGTGGAAATAGTTTGTAGTTTTTGACGGAAAAATTTGCGAAATAAAAGCAACGGGTGCCAAAATGGAGCAGCACGATGTTGTGGTACATTTGCTGCTTACTTTACCGAAAAATTACGATAACTTAATTCT
>JBAMAW010001416.1:0-19659 GCA_037043295.1 Amiota minor | reverse complement strand
CTATATTTGTATATAAAAATAAAAATGATTGATAACATAACATGCTAATTTCATTATGTTTCTAAGCCAATTTTTGTTTTTTTATAAAAATATTTAAATTTTTAGTCTGGAATTCAAACAAAAACAACATTAAACTTATAGTTGTAAAGTTAAAGGGGGTTTTCTTGTGTGAATGGTATTTTAATACTTATAAACACAAAAAATTCTAAAAAAAAAAAAAACAATACTTTATAATACAAATAATAATACATAATATCAACAAAATTAATAACAAATAAAAGTGTATTGGGTTGAACATGCCACGTGCTTTTTAAGTTATTTACAGAATTTTCACAAACATTTCTGATTTACTATATATGTTTGTGTGTGTGTGTGTGTGTGGCTGTGTGGGGGGGAAATGTGGGAAAATATTTCAGCATTCTTAAGATGTTTCAATTTCGTGCAAACTCGTTTCACTAATCGTGCTCAATGGCGCCATTTTGTTTAAATGTGAATCAAAGCTTGCAAAGCTTACCGGTCTTTCGTAGACGCCATCGTTGGTGCCACCATTTGTTGTTGTCGTCGCTGATGCTAAGCCATTTTCATTGTTACTACTTGCAGGAGAATTGATTGTTGTTGATTGTTGTTCATTTGCTTGAGGAATAATTTCAGCATTTGTAGATGGTAATGGTGATTCTATTGTATTTGTTTTAAAAAATATTAAATGTTATAATACATAAATTTAATGATAGAAATTTTAAAGAAATTGATTTATTTTCTTCTAAGAAATACAATACACACCATTTGTCGTTGGATTTTCTGCTTTTGTTGTTGTTGCCGATGATTCCTCTTCTTTAACCTGTGCCACTGCCGTGCCATCAACTTGTTCATTATTATCCTTTGATGATGCATTCTCTATACTATTGAGATTGTCATTGCCATTCACTTTTGTCATCTTCAATTCATCATCTTCTAACTCATTTTCCTTGTTATCCTTATTATCAATTATGGTTGTTGCTGTGTCGTTTTCATTCCTTTTCTTCTTCTCATTCATTGTCTCATCATCATCATCATTATCATCACTACTTGGTGCTTCACTTTCCTCTTCCTCATCGATGCGCACATCTATTGTGATATCGCCATTTTCCTTGGTCGGTGTTGCATTGCCATTCTTTAAGATGCCAACCAAAGGTGCACCATTGCCAGGTTTCTTATCGTCCTGTGGCAGCTGTTCGTGAAAGTCAAGTGAAGTCGGTAAAACAAGGAATTGTGAAACAATTAATTAAAAATTAATTTGAAAAATTGTGCAAGGCTTCTTAAACACACAGTCGCTCACTAACTTACCGCTTTATAGACATAAGATGATGGCTTGACGCCACCACTATTAACTCCAGCACCAGGTGATTCATGCATTTTAGTTGCCTGTTCCTTGGACCAGATAATGTCTTCGTCAGTTTCGCGTTCGATCCGTTTCTTGTATGCCAAATGACTGCGATAGACCTCGAGCAGACAACAGATGACAATGATAACAAATATTGCTGTCAATGTGATGAAGACAACCTGAGTAGAGTCCTCCTGCTTGTCCACATCGTATACATATTTCGAGATATAAGCCACACGCTGTGGTGGCTCTTCAACCCAGGCCTCGGCATTCTAGATATCGTACATGTGTGTATTGGAAATAAGTATAACAAAAGCTTTTAATTAGCACAATATCCTATGAAATTTTAGTGCCTCAACATTATTGTGATGGTTGATTACTTGCCATCGGCCAATAAGTGACTTTAATATGTACATACATATGTAAATACGAGTATATCAAAGTCCAACTAAGACTTCTGCTTAGCTTAGAGTATGAGGTATGTATGTACTTATGTAATAGTATGTATGTTTGATTCTGTAATCAACTTACCGTACTGACGTTGGCCATTGGCTCTTGTGATGGTTGCTCGAGCACATCAAATTTGGCATTGCATTGTGCACTGCGAACTCCTTGTGGATTTATCACTGTTATATTGTCGGCACCCGATTTTGTGAAGAGCATATATTCCTCCAATGGTTTCATTATATGTTCATTCACTTGGATGTAGATATCTGATGGGATCATATTGTAGTATAGTTATGAGTGAGTGACTATGTGTGTGTCATTAATTAGAATTGAAATTGAAATGTGTTAATGTTTGGCTTTTGCATATGGAAGATGAGAGTTTTTGTTGTTGTTGTTATTAGTTTTGTTGCTTAATTTTATAATGTCTCCTATACAACACTCACAAATTACTCATAAATTATGTATTAATATAAATTCCCACTGTGCATGTAGCTTCGCTCTTGGATAATGGGAGATGCCATTTTGTTGACATTTGTATTTTGTTTGTGGTCGCTTCATGTGAAAATCAATAATGAAAATATAATACTAAAATTTATGGTCAGTCACGCTGTGAGACACATATCACACATACATTAGTTTAATAGTAGTAAAGTTTTGAAAATTTGTTGTCATTTTGATAAGAAATTGAGATATTTGTACAATTTGATGAGTTTATCATGTTAATGTGAAAATATTCATTGCTTTCATAAAATTTTAATGATTATATTCAAAAATTGTTTTGTATACCTAAATATTTTAATAGCAATAATTTAATTTTATTCCATTCCAACAGATTTTTGTTATAGAAAATTGGAATTTTTTTCCTATAACTAAATATTGCTTGGATAAGGGCTTTTTATTTTATAGAAGTAATTGCCATTTCAGTTCTGGTTGGTCCATTGCAAGCATTTTTAATATATTTATTTATACTAATATAAATCCATCACGATATTGTGCGGATTAAACTGGCTGCTATGTATGTCCAACCAGTAAACTCTCCTTAGCAAACAAAAGATGGATTTACAGAAAAATAGTGGCCACGACTTGGCCGCACGCCATACAAATCTGGGGCATCATTCTGCGTACAACATAAGTAAAGTTCAGATTGCCCCAAAACAAGGCTCTACGACTAATCACGGATTGCCTTGGATTGTCGTCACCACTTCCCTACATATGTAGGGATCTAAAGATGCCAACAGTGCTTGAGGAAGATACTGTGCATTGCAGAGGTTACAATCAGCGTTTGCATAGACTTCCAAATATAATTGCGAAAGTTCTAACCAAAAATGCGACACAACGAATGCTGAAAAGAGTCATCCCAAACAAAGAATAATGTGATCCACACAATTATATATATATTTGGGTCAGGCTTACAGCGTGATCATGGATGTTTTTTTTTTTCTTTTTGACAGTCACGTGGCGCCGACAATTTAAACTTTGACAGGCAAACCCCAAAACACATTTAATTGACAACTCAAGGAATATCTCAAACACAACAAATATACATATTATATCTGTATGTCTAAACGCGATAAATTCAAAAACTACGCATCGGATTTTCATACAGTTTTCACACATGGACGGAGTGATTCATGAGGGAGGTTTAATCATCAGGGATTTGTGTTAATTGGCTGAAAAATAACGATGATTATTGAAGATTGTGGAAGAAATCGTACCAGATCTTTGATATTGTATGCTAAATATAGAATACAGAAACTATTGAGCTTAAATGAGACCTCGTCACTTATTTTGAGTATCTAACCATATTCCTAGTTTTTGTAGTTCTGTAGAGTTGCCTATCGTCGGGTATTAGGAAAAATTACCACCAAGTTTTGTTGTCATTTATCCTTATGAAATTTGTGACATTCTGACTAAGTTAAATTCAAATTTCTTCCTGTTTATCAAGTTTTTACAACATTTATGAGTATTGTGAATAATATTTTACTTAAATTTAGAATCTTTTCATAAAGATTAAGTTATAAATTCCTATCAAAACTTCTACAAAACATATAACCAAACTACTTCAAATGCAATTTACTTCAAATGCAACTTGAAAAATTTAAAAAAAAAAAAAAAAACCTAAAAATAAAGTTTAATCAGCGTGGAAAACACTTAAATTATTTTATGAGGTTAAACTGCATACACACAGACCCATACATATGTATGTATCTATACATATATCTTTACTGAAGCACCATCATACAAAAGTTGGAAAATCCCTTTCACTCCAAACGCAAAGAAGGAGAAGAAGTGTAAATTTATTGCAAATTTTTCGGAAATGACTTTTTATCGCGGGAAATAAATTTAATTTTCGGTCAACAATGTTGCAGAGTGTCATAGTCCATGTCCTTTGTTGCTGTTGTTGTGATGGTCCTTGCTGCTGCTACTCCAGATTCTGCTGCTTCTTGTCTGTAAGTCCTTCTGCATAGCTCGTTTTATTACAACAAAGTCACTACCGCCGGAAGAGGAAGGGGAGAGTAGTGTAAAATAGAGTAGAATAGGTTGAAGCACGAATGTTGTTAAGCTTTGCGCTACTTCATAAAATCAACTACAACAAATTTTGACTGCCACACCCACAGATACAAACTCAAGCAGCGCATGCAAAAAAGTGTGAAATGCGTTTTTATGAAAACGTTGATGAACCATGTGAAACGAAATATAGTCAGAACAGAACGCACAAGAAGATTCATTAAAAAAAAATGAATGAACACAAATGTAAACAAAGCAGCGCAATAGCTTTCAAAGGATACTGCAATCCTACAGGATGTTTTTATATAATATATTAAATATATGTAAGTTTTTTTTTATATTGGGAATGAAAAACCAAACAAGCGGAAGTTCTAAGTTCTAAGTTCTTAGAACACAAAAACATTTGAGCAACCTTTTTCAAAAGTGCAGCGAAGCTTCAAGAATTAATAGCATAAAGTTTATGGCGTCCCACAGAACATTCAATCTCCACTCCTTTCACTCTCAGTACGCACACTTACTTGACAAACAGCCACTATAGCTTTTGAAGACTGCAAATCGCGTATCTGTTGTATTTATGCCACCGATTTGTGCTCGATTTGCTCCCATATCACCGCCAGTTGTCAATACACGTGCTTGTATGTCATGCAATGGCACTTGTTCTCGATCGATATACAATGTTGCCTGTGTACCATTCCTTATATAGTAGACCGAATGACGTGCACTATTCAAGACATTCCTATCCAAGCGGCCACCAACAGCTACACCGCCCTCACGATCTTCCTCGAACATTAAATATCCATCCGCTGTTATGGCAACCATCAGGTAATAACTACGTTCGGCAGCTGTCTGCAACAGTAGCATGATTCGATTGGCACGTCGCAAATCGAATGAACTAAAGGCCAACTGTAGGCGTACATAATCAACGCGTCCAACTAATTCGAATTTACGTTGCAATGTTGATTCGCCACTAAAATCGGCACCTTTCTCCTCCATACAGAATTCACCCAGAAAACTTGTGTGTTCACAATCGCAGGTCGAGAATTGTTTGGCAAAATTCTCCTTGCAAATGCCACCATTCTTACATGGTTCTGCATCGCATTTGATTTGGCAGTTGGGCAGGACGCCATCTTGAACTACGAAAAAAAGAAATAGGATTAAAAAAAAAATTAGAATCGAATTGAAAAGGAAATTAAATTGACTCCTCGAGTATATTAACTGCTTGAGCGGTGCAATTTCCTTTCAATACGCGATGCGCAATCGTAAATCATTTGACTAAAATGTAATAAAATTGCTCTATTTTGAAGTAAAGCAAAGCATATGCTTATCCAAAGGCAAATTTATCTGATGGCCAACAATATTTTGTTGAATGGAATCGAATTTACCAAAAGAAAGAAAGAAATTGTTTCTTTTAACATATTTACCCAAAATTCCTAGACATTATTCAAACATTCGTCAAGTCAAGGAAATTGCACATTGCCCATGAAACTTTTATCCAACTCCAAGTCATGATGACTATGAATACATACAGGGACAGATTACTCGGATAGACAACTATTCATGGGCCTAAAATTGTATATGAACTCCGTGAGATATTGTAAGTCATCATTTGCCTTTCAATTAATATCCTTTTGTGGTCAAAAAACTGTCCTTAATAACAAGAGCTTAGAGTTCTTAAGCGCCTTACCTTTGAGTCCCCAGAAAAGAGTTACTTCTTACGTCTAAATTAGTTTAATATAAATGTTTCGTTTATCGATATTACTTGATATACTTATATGCCTGCAAGGAGTGGTATTCTACATTGCCTTGAGGCCTCTAAGTACCTATATGGTGTCACCCGGTCCTGAATTCATTCAAAAGTTAGTTATCTTTATTACAATACTTACTTGGTGCTATATTTCTTTCATTGATTTCCGCCAAGTCGATCAACTGTGCGCCTATTTTCAAGCCACGCACACAACCTATATAACCCTCTAATGTTGGTGCATCCGCATTTGGGCGCAGTAAATTTGCCGGATCATAGCCGCCGACATGAAATTGAAAATATTCTGTTGGCGGTGCTGGTGGACGATGCGGCGATAGAACCTCTGCAAATAAATGAATCAATAAATGCAATGAATTGTTCGTGATAGCATGGTATAGTAGCACATATATTCTAATGTATCTATCTATGTACATATGCATATACTTATATGTATCTTTACTATAGTAGGGAAAGCACATTGGTGATTTTTGGTGTTTGGTTTTGTAAATGGTTTTGGTTTTCTTTAGTCCAATTGCGGAAATGGGCCTTCATTGCTTTCAGTTGAACAGCAAAAACAATTGTAACAATAACAAGAGCAAATTGTAACAATTTTGAGTTGAAGTTTGGCTAATTGAAATGTTTGTAATACCGCATGTTAGTCGAATGCTGCGTGCTCCGTTTACCCTTTCTCCTTCTCACTTTCTCTCTGGTATCAACATACGTATAATATAATTTATCGTTCTCTCTGTGTGGATGCATGTGTAGTGTGGTCCTGCATCATGGTAACGCATTTAATTACATAAGTGCTTATGCGCTTTGGTCCTCATAGACCAAACCGATTCGACGAGACCAGCTTTGCTTGCTGCAATATTTGATTTGCTATTGTAGGTTTTGAAATCGATAATGTAAACTTGGGATGCCTTGCCTGCCTTGCTACATGACTAAGATACTGTGTGTTCGAGGGAGATCTGATAAGTTTTTTAATCAAATAGCTTCCTAAGGAAAAATCAAAAAACTCATCATGATTAGGCACCATGTGTTTTGGAGTTAATGAATTTGACAGTGGTGCGATTGGATGACCAATTGCTATAATGTTCCAGTTCCATTACACATCAGCAATCTCTGATCACCCCCTGTATCTACTATACTTGATTGAATGATTTGTGAAATTCGAGAAAGATTACATGTTGGAAGACACCAAGTTAGAAAAAAAAAAAATTTAAGTAAGCAGTCATGGGCACTACCGGCGGAAAATGAAAATGATAATCACAATGGATACCAAAAGGAACTTCGTTGTCCGTGCGTCCGTCCGTCCTTGGGCCATATCTCATAAACCACAATAGTTGAAATTTTTACAGGAGTTGTATTTCTATCCGGGCATCAGCAGCAATTAAAACTACAATTAAAATGTTTTCAAAAAACGTTTTGGTTTGTATGGCAGCTATACGATCCAGTAATTTGACGATCTTGAAATTTGGGAGATTGGTGGCTATACATCAGAAACTTATATTGTCAAAGTTTCAGTTTGATCGGACCACTAAGGAGGGTACCTCCCATACAAACTCCCATTAAAATTCAGGTTCTTATTAGAAAAATTTTTTTGTTTTCTGTTCTACCGAACTGAAATTTAAAAACTATAAGTGTCTGATATACGTGCGGTATATATGTTGGAATCCACTAAATCGGCCACCTATGAGGGGTACCTCCCATACAAACCCACTATTAAAATTCAGGTTCTTACTAGAAAAACTTTTTTATTTTTTGTTTTATCGAACTGAAATTTAGACATTATAAGTTCTTGACTTAGACGCTACAAATCTGTTGGAATCAGCCAAATTGGCCACCTAGGAGGTGTACCTCTCATACAAACCCACCATTAAAATTCAGGTTCTTATAGAAAAACCTGTTTTTTATTTTTTTCTGATATAGGCTCGGTATATTTTTTGGAATCAGTTAAATCAAACCCCAATCTGTTACAAAACCCTCCGTGTATGAGTCTGACTCGCACTTGACCCATTTTTAAGGAAACATTTTTAGATTAAATGTTTAGTTTCAATATAAATTTATCTACACAAAGATTTCTTTCTTTGGAAATCTCCTTTTTATTACATGCTACTTTTTTCCAGTTCAGACATGTAAGAAAGTTACTTTAATGCCTAGGTATCATACTTATGGTATGTTGCCACGAAAATTTTATGCTTAACCAAAAACAGCCACCCGAAAAACTCTTTTTTGCAAATACTTTGATATTTGATAATAATAAAATAAATAATAATAAACTGTAAATGGCGCAAATTCAAAAGATTTTCCGCTATCAAAAATCGCTCAAAGCGCCTATAGAAAAATATTATTTAAATTTCTCAAAAATGTGTTTCACTTTGCTTCTTAAGAAATTCATGAACTCCCCTCGTATTACAAGAATAAGTATGCATGCCAATTATCCTTGTTATATTATGTTATCCAATCGTCGTACAAAAGTCAACAATGTATATACATATGTATGTAATTAAATATCTTCCTATTCTGCATTCATAATTTTACTAGAAAATTTGATATCTTGATCCTATGAAGTAGGTGGCTATTTTAAGTCAATTTTTCTTCATTATTTCTAATTATTTATAAATTTAACTTGATTTATTCTTATTATTTATTCAACAATTTTCGGCCTATACAAGTTCCAAGTGTGAAAATATTTTGTAAACAAACAACCAATAAACAAACAAACAAAAAAGTTCAGTTCATGTTGTTGTGTTGTCCTTAGTTACCATTAAAGAAAAAAAAAAAACAAAAACACCATATTAATTCAAATTGAAGTAAAAACGGAGAAAGAAGAAAGTTCTTGTATGCCATGAGTGAATTTGATTACGAAAACAAATTTCACGCCAATTGTTGGTTCAATAATAACATGGCAACAACAACACCAAGAAAACCAGGAACAACAACGGCAACAAAAACAAAAACAGACACAAATATCACAAGAATAACAAAAATACATCAACAAAATTTGGAGCCTAACACTCAATTTTTTCGATATTCAAATGAAGACGACCATCAGTTACAGTTGCAACCAAATGGAACAACAGCAGCAGATTTATTTTCGTCGAACTTATCACACATGATGTACGGACGTTTACCGACGGGTAACAACACAACGTGTGGCGGAGCTTTGAATAATAATACCGGTGGTAATACTGCTACGGGCAATGGTCATGAGAAAATGAAAATTGGTTTTTGCACGGATCTCGATAAATCGGTTTTAGTTAATAATTTCGAAAAACGCGGTTGGCATCAGGTCAATGGCGATGAAGATTGGCATTTCTATTGGGCCGGCATACAGACATGTCGCAGTATCTTTAGTGTGGACAGTGGTTATCGTATGCATGACAATCAAATGATCAATCATTTTCCCAATCATTATGAACTTTCACGTAAGGACTTGCTGGTGAAGAATATAAAACGTTATCGCAAAGATCTCGAACGTGATAATAATCCGCTGGCCGAGAAGACTGAATCGAGTAGCTGCAGTGGCACACGTTATTTGTATTTGGATTTTGTACCCACGACTTTTGTACTACCAGCAGATTATAATATGTTTGTGGAGGAATATCGCAAGTTTCCATTGAGTACATGGATAATGAAACCATGTGGCAAGTCACAAGGAGCTGGCATCTTTTTAATAAATAAATTATCCAAATTGAAGAAATGGTCACGTGAGGCCAAGGGACCATTTCATCCACAAATCGCTAAGGAGAGTTATGTCATCTCACGTTATATTGATAATCCTTTGTTAATTGGAGGCAAGAAATTTGATTTGCGTTTATATGTTTTGGTAACATCATTTCGTCCACTGAAAGCGTATCTATTTAAGCAAGGATTCTGTCGTTTCTGCACAGTCAAATATGATACCAGTGTTACCGAATTGGATAACATGTATGTACATCTAACGAATGTTAGTGTCCAGAAGCATGGTGGCGAGTATAATTCTCTACATGGAGGCAAATGGTCAGTGCGTAATCTCGCACTCTACTTGGAGGGTACACGGGGCAAAGAGGTTACAGATCGTCTATTTGGTTCCATCTCTTGGTTGATTGTACATTCTTTGCGGGCCGTTGCTCCTGTAATGGCAAGTGATCGTCATTGCTTCGAGTGTTATGGTTACGATATTATAATCGATAATAATTTGAAACCATGGCTAGTCGAGGTGAATGCCTCACCTTCGCTAACTTCGACGACGGTGAATGACCGGATTTTGAAATATAAATTAATAGACAATATTTTATCAGTGGTCTTGCCACCAGATGGTGTTCCCGATGTACGTTGGAATAAGATACCAAGTGCAGATGCATTGGGAAACTTTGAACTATTGATTGATGAGGAATTGGCTGCACATGAGGAGGCACTGAATAATGCTTCAGCAGCCTCAACCAGTAAATCGAAAGGTGCTAATGCAAGTAGTCGTTGGAAGTGATTACACTAGTTCAATTAATAAAATTCTATATAAATTTATAATATTATATGTACTTTTGGATGATTATGGTGTATAATTAAAAAAAAGAAAAACTTACCTTTTTCTGGATTACTCCATGGTTTATTTGCATATTCATCTAGTAGTAGCGTACCACGGTCTGTGCTAACACTACGCGTATTCACATTCATGCGTGTTTCGTGTTCTTCACGTATAATAGCCACTTGAATGCTCTTCAAGCTGCTGACGGTGTCATCTGTCAATGTTAGATTGACAATCTCATCGCCATAGTTGTAAAGGAAGACAATCTCACGTCCAGCACTCACATACAAATGCACAAAATTGTTGTAGTGATCGTTGGCATAGAGTACTAAAGCATTTGTGTCGTATGTACGTAGATTGATGAGTATATCCTGGCTAAGAATGGCTTTTAGCATATCGCGTTCAATTTCCATGGCATGAAATAGTAAAGCTGGCATGGCAGTGGCACTTAGGTAATTACGCATCAAGAAAGATTCGCGATTAATGAAAGTCAAAGCCTTTTCATTGATGTCTGCACAGTTGTTGGAAAAACCAATGAGAATATTTTTTTTATGATGATGTTGATGATAATGGAATTATTGTACTTACTTGTCTCACAGAATTCCCCAATATGTGCCCAAGGATTATTACACACACATTTGAATGTACTCCAGAGCTCTTTGCATTGAGCACCATTCTTACAAGGCGATGGTACACATGATGGTTTACAATCCTTAATAATCTCTGAGAGATGCACTGACATATAACTATAAATGTCTAGGATTTCACCATTGACAACTAAACCACGGAAACAACCGATGAGACCAGCTTTCACACTGAGTTTCTTTAGAAGATCTCTAAAAATAAAAAACAAAAATTTAAATGTAGTGAAAAAGGCTGAAGTTTCTCGAGTTCGAGAGTTCATCGTCGCCAAAATATCATAAAATTTTGTTCAACTTTTTTGCTGACTTTATGCAAAACTAAGCTACATACAAATGTTTGAATCTCTCACTAACTTTCGTTTAGATTTCTCCTCTCTGACACTTTGTTATCTTTGTCTATTGTCCGCCATTGCAAGCTGACGGAAGTGCGTCAGCGTGAAACTTTTCTAACATCCTTTTACTTGAGTAAAAAGTTCTTTGTTTTTCATTCTTTTTTTTTTCATCCACATTCATTTTTCGTTCTGTTGCTTTTGTTCGTTTTATTCAAGCTTAAAGCTGATGCTGCTTATTTTAGCCAACAATGAATTGGCCAATAAAATTCTAAAGTCTAAGCTTTTGAAAAGTAAAACGAACCGGAAGTCTTCAATGGTTTATGTAGGTGTGATTTTTTCCATTCAGTCATCCTGACTCCTTCATTTAGACCTGGACCCTATGTCGCCGTTCTCTGTTTAATTATGTTAGAGTTTGAGTTCATCAACATGTGGGTGAATACAAAAATTCGTGGGTAAAAACTTTGGTAAATTATGTAAATTTCATTATATTCATTTCTTTTCAGTTTGGTTTACTTTTCGGTTTCTTTTGACAAAAGTTTTTAGCAAAAAATTAAGTTTGAAGTGATTTGTCCTTTTTGTTATGCTGCTGCTTTTGCGAATTGTCTTTAAGGATGTGTAATTGTTTGCCAAGTTTCTTTATTGTTTTGGAAAATGGTTTTATAAAGTTGTCTATATCAAGCGTTTGGCAAAAGCGTTTCAGAAGTGAAATTCAAGTTTCAAATAAAAGTGACATTGAATTTGTGTGTTGTGTTTCATTATATTATATTATTCTTTTTTAAAAAAAAAGGGGATATTTGGAAAAAAGGAGGGTTCTTTTTAAAATATAAAATTGCGCGTGTGCCATGGTACCCATGATAGAAGTGAAACTTCTTAAAAATAGACAGAAAGAGATCATCTCAAAACAAATACAACAATTTTCCAAAAATTGTAATATTTGATGGGGATGTGGAAATAGAAATACACATTCTGAGAAAATTTCAAGTCTCTACCTAGTGCAGTTCAAGAGATACAACATCACCAAAACGTGACAATTTGTATTTTTTCACTCAAATTTTTAGTATAAATTTTTGGGCAACATCGCTAGAAACGTTTCACTTCAAAGTATTGGGACTATGCATTAATTTTAAAGGTTGCACACAGATGGCGTTATTTACAACAGTATCGCATCTGGCAATACTGTAACTATATTCATGTCAAAGCCTCATCATTAGGCTTTGTTTACCAGTATCTGTCATTTCGCTGAAGTGTACACAACATAGTTTTTTTGTGCTCCGAGTATGTCAACTTTCGTGCCGTCAAAACGCAATTTGCGGGAAGCCTTGCTTTTTTTGCTTCAATTTGAAGAAATTCTAATCCCATTAAAAGTCGCTTATCCCTTTAAAAAAATCTTGTTTCACACGTTCTTGGTCTATGAAAAACAGATTACTATTATAGTTTTCTATTAGTTACAGTATGAAGCCAGTGGTTTTATTTTGTTTCTATCACATATTCAATTTGAAGTAAGTATTTACATTTCGATGATTTGAACACCTCCCCTACTACATGTAGGGGCTCAATGAAGAATTTTGTGAAGGCAATGGAAAGGCTTAAATAATGGTTTTAAGGCTTTTGGGATGCAGCTATGTTAGGAGATAATACTGGCGTTTAAAACGAGAAGATAAAGTAAATACGTATGTATTCTTACCAAGTTATGTGCATGAATAAATAAACAGGAAAAATTGAAGTGGATACTTCATTTTAATAATATAATACAATATTTTTTTGTCAATTAAAGTGCAAAATGTTAAATTATTGAAAGCCTTTAGTTACATTTTACTATTGTGCAAGAATGTAACCTGCTCTCCATTCAAAATTCCGAGCAGCTGTCATTCTACTAGAACCTCACTGGCTCACTCGATTAAAACCAAATGGTGGATCACACTTTTCCGACGCTGTGCAGAAGTTTTCTAACTATTTTCTGAACATTTTACTAAATCAGATTAAATATAATTTTTAACTGTTATAAATTTGATGTCCTAAGTTTCATTATTATTTTAATTTACAACTTTTAGTCGAAATATTCCTAAAAAAAAAAAAATATTTAACATTTTTGCCAGGATTAAATTGAAGTCAACATGCATTGCTATTAAGTCATTAGCTTGAGTTACCCTGTGTGTGTATACATGTATGTATGTTAGTGTGTGTAAGTATGTGCGTGTTTTAATAACATTTTCCCAAACACAAAATGTTGTAATATTGTAGCAGCAACAACAGGCAGCAGTAGAGCAACGCATCAAACTGTGGAAAAAATAACTTGACACTCATACGCCCTGTGCGAGAGAATGACGAGTGACGTTGCAATGGAGAGACAGGAAAAGGAATAGAGTGAGTTAGCAAAGAAGACATGCAAATGTGTGGAATGATTTAAAATGAATTTTGCTTTTTGAAATGATGGTACATGGCAAAGGATGAGTTCACTGTGTCAGTCCACAGACTTAAAAGGAGACTCTTTTATTTTTCAGCACACGTTCATTGCCAAAAACAAAACGAAAAAAAAAAGAAATTAAATAAATTTTTATACATGTAGAGGGCAAAGGTAAAAAGCGTTGCTTGCAAAATCCTATTAAGTTTGCAAACGAGTGAAAAGTGCGAAGCAATTAAAAATTTATTTAACGCCGTCACAAGCAATTAAGCACTTTTCATTCATTCATGCGATGCGATGAGTTCTTCGCTCACTCGTCCTGATAAAGTATTATACATAGGTAGTATGCAACCAGGAGGCAATTGTAACATGCATTTACATTTAAGTTCGCATTCTGTGTCCATCTTTCCTGTCCTTCCTCACTGTTGATCTCCTCAAACCATATGCCAACTTTTGTGAGTTCAGTTGGGCTCAGGTTTGGTTCGGTTGGCTTTTGGTCAATGTAGTAGTCTCTTTTGTGGTAGAGGGATATCCTGTCGCGAAAAAATAACAACAACAACATTCATATACGTATGTTTATGCAAAAACAAAAATAATACGCACTTTGTTGTTGCCTGCATCACTAGGAAATTTTATAATCGATGCAAACATCGTTCGCTATGCATATGACCAACACTAATAACATTGCATTAGTAGTAGTTGTAGTTCCTGATTCTGTTTCTGTTCTTGTTGGTGTTATTGTTGTTGTTGTTGCTGTTGCAAGGGGACTATAGCATGTACAACTGTAGCCACGGGGGCTGCTACATGTAGAGATGCAGCCTGGAAGCAGGGATAAGTGGTACAAGGTCCTGGTGATTCCGGAACGTGGAGGCGACAGCCCAGGGGAATGTTATGTTGTTGTTTTTATTGTTGTTGTAAATGACCATGGCCCTCCCCTCTATCCCCTTCCCTTAATCTTTTGAACTCTTTGCCAACAACATGTTGACACGAATGCATTACAACATTGTGTGGCATCATTAGTATTTTGACGCTGCTGGTGTCCATTTTTTCACTCAGAATTTAGTCAAACATACATACACTCATGGAGAAAATAACAAGTTTACTTTTAAAGCAAAACAATTTGCTGAAAGCAATGGTAGACAGGATAAGATTGTCATTCTTGGAATCTTTTGTCTTTTCGAAAGTTTGTTTTTCAGAAATATGATCTTTTCCCGGATACTTTAACTAACTGAAATCTATTAACCAGGAAGCATAGCTACCAAAGAATCTCTGATTGGAAAAGGAAATCAGACGAGTAAAGCCGCTGAAAGCACGTGGTACGTAAAGTTACTTAGTAGTAAATTGCACATTGATTAGTCAATTGCTAACAAAGCATCAAAAAATATATTAATGACAAGAGTGGCTCGTTGGCTCAGAGGTTAGTGCGCTGGTATGACATCCTAAAATTCGAGGGTTCGATTTCCGTTTAAGGCAAGTCTGGTCCTGCACTTTCTCTAATTTCCTCCCTCTAGGCTAAAGGCCTCTGTCACTATTGTTCATATCATATGTATGTAATACTAACCTAGTAATTTGTAATTATAATCTTAATGACATGAAGATGTTCTTATTATTTTGTCGATTAGTGTATGCCTGATGCCAATGGTGTCACATTTCGAAATTCAATTTTATTTACAACAATTTTGTTGGTGTTGCTGGTGAGAATTATCATTTATTTTATTAAAATACGAAACTTTTCATTGAGTAACACAAGATTCACTGTATGTGTTCCAAAGGCACATGGATTGCAGATCGTTAATAAATCAATTGCACAGTTGCAAACAATAATAATAATAATCGTATTTATTATTGCCAATTGTTGATGCTCATATGGGGAAAAAAAAAAACAGTAAAAAGAAAGTAGATGAGTTAAATTGAGTTAAAAGTCTTCCATCTACCCTTTTGACTTTTCTGTTTGTCTGCCTCTGGATCTTCCTTGTCTGTCGACTATCCATTTCATACTACAATATCTTTATCTGTCTTTTTACTACTCTCTTACAGTATGTTTCTGTGAGTAAGTGAGTGAGTGTGTATTTGTCTTCATCAGTCGTCAGTTGTCTGTGTTGAGTGGATCGCAATAAATTTCCAACTCAATCAATATGTTGATTGCTTCATTTCTTTATGAAACACAGAGATTTTATTTACAGTACTCACACATTTGAAAGTAAGAATGTAAGTGCAACACATGTGTATATAAAATATATGAAAAGAAAAAGTTCTTTATGGGTGTAAGGCTACTTCCAGTAATGAGGTTTTTTTTTATACAATATACTTTAATAAATCGAACTCATTAAATCAGGGATATCGCATATGGCGGTGGGGTCATTCATGCTGCTGCTGCTGCTGCATTGTGTGGCAGGCATGCATAACATTGAGCTACTGAAGTACTTAAGTCTTAATTACTTGACATGCTTCACGTTCATCGATATTTTATGAGGCGTTCGTAGTCTGTGTGTGCATGTGGTTTTTAATTTTCATCATGTTTAAGAGGGAGGAATGAAAGGTGATTAAATAAACTACTGAAATTGTATTGCATGCATGTATCAAGTGCTGAACATTTATACTTATTGAGTCCCTTTTCAACTCAATGACGAAAAATACTTCAGCATGATTTAAGTTAAAGGTTGAGATGACGGCACATGGATGGCAGTGCAGGTCATGGGTTATGTATGTTGCGTGTGCTTTTTAATATTGGTTTTGTTACTTTACTTTTTAATTAAACAAAAAAAAAAAAAAAAAAAAAAGGAAAAGTAATTGCCGCAATAAATTTCACACTGACCGCAATGACCATCAGGCATCAGGCCGCAAGAGATTGTGACAAACATCAGCATTGGGTGTTGATAGCATTTAGCTGACAATCATTCTATAGCAACCAATTCATTCTCTTCCAAAGCAATCTTTCTATAGTTTCATACTCACGCTGTAGCACCACCAATGTACATGCTACCCTCAAACGGACCGAACTCCTCTTCTGGCAACAGATCGACCATTTGGTAATCGGTATTTATCATGAATCGCACATGATACTCATTGTAGTCAATCCATATTTTATGCCATTCGCCGGCGTTTAATCTGCGGTGCGAGTTAATCACCAATTCGCGGGTTGTTCCCGTACTCAATGTGAAGTTGAATGTCAATTGGTAGTCACCGGTCAATGCCACCATGAACGATGGATAGTGCGGTCTTATTGGCGGCTGGAACAACAAAATTGCTTTCTCTCCTGTAGTGCGAAATGAGAAGGCAATATCACCCTTACGCCAACCTGGCACCTCAATATACGATTGTGACGTTGTAAAGGTCACCACATATTTTTGGGTATCTATGAAGAAAATTCAAAATAAATTCACATTGATATTATAGTTTACTTATATGTATGTATGTATGCGGAGGACTGTGGAAGACTGACTACTCACTTGTTTCAACGCATTCAAGTGGTCCAAGTGTTATGCGTCCTTGTGCCTCATCATCCAAATCCTTTTGTTGTAGAAAATACATGTGTGTGATGCCCAAAGAATGCGGTTCAGAGTAGTAACCCTCATCGGAATTCCATTTATTCTCTAAAACATCACAATTGCATGATTGATTTGGGTCCACACATGTTTTGTGCACCGAACATGGGCAGGCGCCGCTGTAAAAGGCAAAAAAAGGAAAAAAATAAGAAAAATTTTATAAAAAAAATCAACCAAAAATCGTTTCATAAAAATTTGCATTTGTTTTGATGTTTGAGATGCTTAGGCAGTTAGCCCATGCATGTTTATGTGTTGAAAGGATATGTGTGATTTGATTCTGTCATAGAACAACTGACGACTGACAACTAAGCGATTTCTTTTTGCGTTTTAACGTTTCATTTTCGTTTTCCGTTCCAGTTCACCTCGTAAAAAGCGACCATAAATTGACATTGCTTATACACCATGCTGGGCCCGGGTCCAATCTCTCGCAGTTTTTTAGAAACTTTTATCTATTCTATGTGTGTGTGTGTGTGTGTTTGGTTTTGTATGACTGTGTGCATTTCCGTTGACTTTACTCTCTACTCGTTCATTTTCATATCATTTTTATTCTTTTTCCAAAAAATAAAGACAGAACTTTCAGAAAGAAAACATTAAAAATCAAACGAACCAACAAACAAACGAAGCTGTCAAATTTTGAATGAGTAAAGACCAAACTATATGAACCAATGATAAATGGTTGCTCCAATGAATGACAGACGGATCTCACTGCATGACCAAATGTAGTATTGGTATGAATGAATGACTGAATATTTGGTTGCGTTTTTAAAGTCGAGCTATCCACAAAACTATTGTAGGATAGTTGTTCTTTCATGAAGTGAATTGAGTGTGGAGGAGTGGAAAGGAACGGGAAGGGACACAATAAATGACTACGCATTGATGATGTGCTTTGAATGAGTTGTTTGAAGAGTTGGAAAGCATAGGAAAGTCATCCCTGTCGAAGTAAAAGGGAAAGCGCATATGGATGAGAAGAGAACTGGATGAAGATGAAGGATTGATTTAGTGTTAAAGGAAATTAGTGTATGTGTGTGTGTGGGCACTTACATTGCGTACATGTTTTACTATGCTGCATGCATGCATGTATGTATGGATGGATGGTTGGCTGAATGTTTGTGGCAAAGGAATTTCTGTATTTTTTTCAAAATGGAAATGAAATGATGCGTGGTAAGCAAAGGCAAGGACAAAGGCAAGAGTTTAAAATTGCTGACGCCAGCTGTGTGGACTTGTGCTTGGTTTAGTTTCAAGAGGCTGAATGGATTATTCTTGCTGTTGTTGTTGGTTATTGTTGTTGCTTGATAAATTATTTAACAAAAGCGTTTAGGAATAACTAAACGAACTTAGGCGTAAAGTTTTACGAAAGCAAAAGAAAATCAAAAAAAAAAAAAACCTTGTACGAAATGAAAAGCCTTGTATGTCATAACAACATCTTAGCTTTCTTCATAAAGAATACACAGCTGTTGTTCTTTATTTGGTATTGAAATTCTTTCAAATGTTTAGTTGTTGTCATTTCATTTCATTCTCATTTTCATTTTTTCGACAAAGACATTGAGCAACAAGATGAGAATGGAACGCATTTTGTTTAATTTTAAGTTAAATTGTCAATTATCGTTTTTAGGGTTCCGGACCCAAAGGGAACTCTATTCCAGAGACTTCGTTGTCCGTCCTCGGCTCATATCTCATAAACCGTAATAGCTAAAGAGTTGAAATTTTCACAGAATGGGTAGAATTGTTGTTGTTGTGTTAAACAACAATGTGTTTACGCTGTCCTCTTTTGCAAATAAATTATATCAACCGCGAGCTTTTGAGTGTTTCTCGTTCTCCTTTCTTCGCATTGTGTTTGCACTCAAAACTTTTTTGTTTTTTGGACTATTGAACTGTAGTTTAGACACTACAAGTATCTGATAGATGCGCTGTACATTTGTTGGTATCAGTCAAATCGGACCACTATCGGACATCCAATACAAATCCCAGTCTGGTACGGAACCCTCCGAAACTCGTACTAGGCCGATTTTTTTCTTGTATTAAGCAACGGTCGGTCACTTTGTTAACGTCGACAATTTTTAAAAATTTTAATGTCCTTTTACAGATTTCCTCCGCCTGGTGAAGGTGTTCTAATAAAACAGTTGATAAACTTTTCAGGAGCCCCTTTCCTTTAGTAACTGTTGCGTTCATGTATTGTT
>JBAMAW010001414.1:0-67017 GCA_037043295.1 Amiota minor | reverse complement strand
CGCTACTACTAGATGAATATGCAAATAAACCATGGAGTAATCCAGAAAAAGGTAAGTTTTTCTTTTTTTTAATTATACACCATAATCATCCAAAAGTACATATAATATTATAAATTTATATAGAATTTTATTAATTGAACTAGTGTAATCACTTCCAACGACTACTTGCATTAGCACCTTTCGATTTACTGGTTGAGGCTGCTGAAGCATTATTCAGTGCCTCCTCATGTGCAGCCAATTCCTCATCAATCAATAGTTCAAAGTTTCCCAATGCATCTGCACTTGGTATCTTATTCCAACGTACATCGGGAACACCATCTGGTGGCAAGACCACTGATAAAATATTGTCTATTAATTTATATTTCAAAATCCGGTCATTCACCGTCGTCGAAGTTAGCGAAGGTGAGGCATTCACCTCGACTAGCCATGGTTTCAAATTATTATCGATTATAATATCGTAACCATAACACTCGAAGCAATGACGATCACTTGCCATTACAGGAGCAACGGCCCGCAAGGAATGTACAATCAACCAAGAGATGGAACCAAATAGACGATCTGTAACCTCTTTGCCCCGTGTACCCTCCAAGTAGAGTGCGAGATTACGCACTGACCATTTGCCTCCATGTAGAGAATTATACTCGCCACCATGCTTCTGGACACTAACATTCGTTAGATGTACATACATGTTATCCATCATCTTGACTGTGCAGAAACGACAGAATCCTTGCTTCGCTTTCAGTGGACGGAATGATATTTCGAAATCAAATTTCTTGCCTCCAATTAACAAAGGATCGAGAAATTCATGAGCATAACTCTCCTTAGCGATTGGTTCCTTGGCCTCACGTGACCATTTGGATAATTTATTTATTAAAATACTGTTGACTTGCCACATCCATGTACTCAATAAACATATTATAATCTGCTGGTAGTACAGGTGCACTTACGACTGTTTCGATTCAGTCTTCTATCACGTTCGAGTGTTTTTACAATATTTTTCACCAGCAAGTCCTTACGTGAAATGATTGATCATTTGATTGTAATGATTGTCCACACTAAAGATACTGCGACATGTACTCGAAATGCCAATCTTCATCACCATTGACCTGATGCTTTCGAAATTATTAACTAAAACCGATTTATGTTCATTTTCTCATGACCATTGCCGGTATTATTCAAAACTCCGCCACACATCCGTCGGTAAACGTCCGTACATCATGAGACGAAAATAAATCTGCTGCTGTTGTTCCCGATGGTCGTCTTCATTTGAATATCGAAAAAATTAAATTTTGTCATGCTTGTGATATTAGTGTCTGTTTTTGTTCGTTGTTGTTCCTGGTTTTCTGTTGTTGCCATGTTATTATAAACCAACGATACGTAATCAAATTCACTCATGTCATACAACAACTTTCTTCAATTTGAATTAATATGGTGTTTTCTTTGGTAACTAAGGACAACACAACAACATGAACTGAACTTAGCTTGTTTGTTTGTTTATTGGTTGTTTGTTTACAAAATATTTTCACACTTGGAACTTGTGTAGGCCGAAAATTGTTGAATAAATAATAAGAATAAATCAAGTTAAATATATAAATAATTAGAAATAATGAAAAATTGACTTAAAATAGCCACCTACTTCATAGGATCAAGATATCAAATTTTCTAGTAAAATTATTAATGCAGAATAGGAAGATATTTAATGACATACATATGTATATACATTGTTGACTTTTGTACGACGATTGGATAACATAATATAACAAGGATAATTGGCATGCATGCTTATTCTTGTAATACGAGGGGAGTTCATGAATTTCTTAAGAAGCAAAGTGAAACACATTTTTGAGAAATTTAAATAATATTTTTCTATAGGCGCTTTGAGCGATTTTTGATAGCGGAAAATCTTTTGAGTTTGTGCCATTTACAGTTTATTATTATTTATTTTATTATTATCAAATATCAAAGTATTTGCAAGAAAGAGTTTTTCGGGTGGCAGTTTTTGGTTAAGCATAAAATTTTCGTGGCAACATACCATAAGTACGATACCTAGGCATTAAAGTAACTTTCTTACATGTCTGAACTGCAAAAAAGTAGCATGTAATAAAAAGGAGATTTCCAAAGGAAGAAATCTTTGTGTAGATAAATTTATATTGAAACTAAACATTTAATCTAAAAATTGTTCCTTAAAAATGGGCCAAGTGCGAGTCAGATTGGGGTTTGATTTAACTAATTCCAAAAAATATACCGAGCCTATATCAGAAAAAAAAAAATAAAAAACAGTTTTTTCTATAAGAACCTGAATTTTAATGGTGGGTTTGTATGAGAGGTACACCTCCTAGGTGGCCAATTTGGCTGATTCCAACAGATTTGTAGCGTCTAAGTCAAGAACTTATAATGTCTAAATTTCAGTTCAATAAAACAAAAAATAAAAAAGTTTTTCTAGTAAGAACCTGAATTTTAATAGTGGGTTTGTATGGGAGGTACCCTCCTTAGTGGTCCGATCAAACTGAAACTTCGACAATATAAGTTTCTGATGTATAGCCACCAACCTCTCAAATTTCAAGATCGTCAAATTACTGGATCGTATAGCTGCCATACAAACCAAAACGTTTTTTCAAAATATTTTAATTGTAGTTTTAATTGCTGCTGATACCCGGATAGAAATACACCTCCTGTAAAAATTTCAACTCTCTAGTTATTGCGGTTTATGAGATATGGCCCAAGGACGGCCGGATGCACGGACAACGAAGTTCCTTTTGGTATCCATTGTGATTATCATTTTCACTTCCGCCGGTAGTGCCCATGACTGCTTACTTAAATTTTTTTTTTTTCTAACTTGGTATCTTCCAACATGTAATCTTTCTCGAATTCTACAAATCATTCAATCAAGTATAGTAGATCCCCCTGTATCTATCAGAGATTGCTGATGTGTAATGGAACTGGAACATTATAGCAATTGGTCATCCAATCGCAACATTTTCAAATTTATTAACCCCATAACATATGGTGCCTAATCATGGTGAGTTTTTGATTTTTCCTTAGGAAGATATTTGGTTGAAAAACTTATCAGATCTCCCTCGAACACACAGTATCTTAGTCATGTAGCAAGGCAGGCAAGGCATCCCAAGTTTACATTATCGATTTCAAAACCTACAATAGCAAATCAAATATTGCAGCAAATACTCGTAGCAAGCAAAGCTGGTCTCATCGAATCGGTTTGGTCTATGAGGGCTAAAGCGCATAAGCACTTATGTAATTAAATGCGTTACCATGATGCAGGACCACACCACACATGCATCCACACAGAGAGAACGATAAATTATATTATACGTATGTTGATACTAGAGAGAAAGTGAGAAGGAGAAAGGGTAAACGGAGCACACAGCATTCGACTAACATGCGGTATTACAAACATTTCAATTAGACAAACTTCAACTCAAAATTGTTACAATTTGCTCTTGTTATTGTTACAATTGTTTTTGCTGTTCAACTGAAAGCAATGAAGGCCCATTTCCGCAATTGGACTAAAGAAAACCAAAACCATTTACAAAACCAAACACCAAAAATCACCAATGTGCTTTCCCTACTGTAGTAAAGATACATATAAGTATATGCATATGTACATAGATAGATACATTAGTATATATGTACTACTATACCATGCTATCACGAACAATTCATTGCATTTATTGATTCATTTATTTGCAGAGGTTCTATCGCCGCATCGTCCACCAGCACCGCCAACAGAATATTTTCAATTTCATGTCGGCGGCTATGATCCGGCAAATTTACTGCGCCCAAATGCGGATGCACCAACATTAGAGGGTTATATAGGTTGTGTGCGTGGCTTGAAAATAGGCGCACAGTTGATCGACTTGGCGGAAATCAATGAAAGAAATATAGCACCAAGTAAGTATTGTAATAAAGATAACTAACCTATGAATGAATTCAGGACCGGATGACACCATATAGGTACTTAGAGCCCTCAAGGCAATGTAGATTACCACTCCTTGCAGGTATATAAGTATATCAAGTAATATCGATAAACGAAACATTTATATTAAACTAAGTTAGAAGTAAGAAGAAACGCCTTTCTTGGGACTCAAACGTAAGGCGCTTAAGAACTCTAAGCTCTTGTTATTGAGGACAGTTTTTTTACCACAAAAGGAGATTAATTGAAAGGCAAATGATGACTTATAATATCTCAAGGGGTTCATATACAATGTTGGGCCCATGAACAGTTGCCTATCTGAGTAATCTGGCCCTAACCCTGTATGTATTCATAGTCATCATGACTTGGAGTTGCATAAAAGTTTCATGTGCAATGTGCAATTTCCTTGACTTGACGAATGTTTGAATAATGTCTAGATATTTTTGGGTAAATATGTTAAAAGAAACAATTTTTTTTTCTTTCTTTTGGTAAATTTGATTCCATGGTATATTTTGTTGGCCATCAGATAAATTTGCCTTTGGATAAGCATATGCTTTGCTTTACTTCAAAATAGAGCAATTTTATTACATTTTAGTCAAATGATTTACGATTGCGCATCGCGTATTGAAAGGAAATTGCACCGCTCAAGCAGTTAATATACTCGAGAAGTCAATTTAATTTCCTTTTCAATTCGAATCGTATTTTTTTTTTTAATCTATTTCTTTTTTTCGTAGTTCAAGATGGCGTCCTGCCCAACTGCCAAATCAAATGCGATGCAGAACCATGTAAGAATGGTGGCATTTGCAAGGAGAATTTTGCCAAACAATTCTCGACTTGCGATTGTGAACACACAAGTTTCCTGGGTGAATTCTGTATGGAAGAGAAAGGTGCCGATTTTAGTGGCGAATCAACATTGCAACGTAAATTCGAATTAGTTGGACGCGTTGATTATGTACGCCTACAGTTGGCCTTTAGTTCATTCGATTTGCGACGTGCCAATCGAATCATGCTACTGTTGCAGACAGCTGCCGAACGTAGTTATTACCTGATGGTTGCCATAACAGCGGATGGATATTTAATGTTCGAGGAAGATCGTGAGGGCGGTGTTGCTGTTGGTGGCCGCTTGGATAGGAATGTCTTGAATAGTGCACGTCATTCGGTCTACTATATAAGGAATGGTACACAGGCAACATTGTATATCGATCGAGAACAAGTGCCATTGCATGACATACAAGCACGTGTATTGACAACTGGCGGTGATATGGGAGCAAATCGAGCACAAATCGGTGGCATAAATACAACAGATACGCGATTTGCAGTCTTCAAAAGCTATAGTGGCTGTTTGTCAAGTAAGTGTGCGTACTGAGAGTGAAAGGAGTGAAGATTGAATGTTCTATGGGACGCCATAAACTTTATGCTATTAATTCTTGAAGCTTCGCTGCGCTTTTAAAAAAGGTTGCTCAAATGTTTTTGTGTTCTAAAAACTTAGAACTTAGAACTTCCGCTTGTTTGGTTTTCCATTCCCAATATAAAAAAAAAACTTACATATATTTAATATATAAAAACATCCTGTAGGATTGCAGTATCCTTTGAAAGCTATTGCGCTGCTTTGTTTACGTTTGTGTTCATTCATTTTTTTTAATGAATCCTGCTATCTTCCCTTCTTGTGCGTTCTGTTCTGACTATATTTCGTTTCACATGGTTCATCAACGTTTTCATAAAAACGCATTTCACACTTTTTTGCATGCGCTGCATGTGTTTGCATCTGTGGGTGTGGCAGTCAAAATTTGTTGTAGTTGATTTTATGAAGTAGCGCAAAGCTTAACAATATTCAAGCTTCAACCTACTCTACTCTATTTTTCACTACTCTCCCCTTCCTCTTCCGGCGGTAGTGACTTTGTTGTAATAAAAAATATATACTACATAACGAGCTATGGAGAAGGACTTACAGACAGCAGCAGAATCTGGAGTAGCAGCAGCAAGGACCATCACAACAACAGCAACAAAGGACATGGACTATGACACTCTGCAACATTGTTGACCGAAAATTAAATTTATTTCCCGCGATAAAAAGTCATTTCCGAAAAATTTGCAATAAATTTACACTTCTTCTCCTTCTTTGCGTTTGGAGTGAAAGGGATTTTCCAACTTTTGTATGATGGTGCTTCAGTAAAGATATATGTATAGATACATACATATGTATGGGTCTGTGTGTATGCAGTTTAACCTCATAAAATAATTTAAGTGTTTTCCACGCTGATTAAACTTTATTTTTAGCTTTTTTTTTTTTTTTTACATTTTTCGAGTTGCATTTGAAGTAAATTGCATTTGAAGTAGTTTGGTTATATGTTTTGTAGAAGTTTTGATAGGAATTTATAACTTAATCTTTATGAAAAGATTCTAAATTTAAGTAAAATATTATTCACAATACTCATAAATGTTGTAAAAAATTGATAAACAGGAAGAAAGTTGAATATAACTTTGTCAGAATGTCACAAATTTTATAAGGATAAATGACAACAAAACTTGGTGGTAATTTTTCCTAATATCCGACTATAGGAAACTCTAAAGAACTACAAAAACTAGGAATATGGTTAGACACTCAAAATAAGTGACGAGGTTTCATTTAAGCTCAATAGTTTCTGTATTCTATATTTAGCATACAATATCAAAGATCTGGTACGATTTCTTCCACCATCTTCAATAATCATCGTTATATTTCAGCCAATTAACACAAATCCCTAATGATTAAACCTTCCTCATGAATCACTCCGTTCATGTGTAAAAAATGTATGAAAATCCGATGCGTAATTTTTGAATTTATCGCGTTTAGACATACAGATATTATATATATGTATATTGATTGTGTTTGAGATATTCCCTTGGACTGTATTTAATAGTTGTCAATTAAATGTGTTTAGGGGTTTGCCTGGCAAAGTTTAAATTGAAAAAAAAAAACATCCATGATCATGCCGTAAGCCTGACCCAACTGTATATACAATTGTGTGGATCACATTATTCTTTGTGTTTGGGATGACTCTTTTCAGCATTCGTTGTTTCGCATTTTTGGTTAGAGCTTTCGCAATTATATTTGGAAGTCTATGCAATCGCTGATTGTAACGTCTGCAGTGTACAGTGTCTTTCTCAAGCACTGTAGGCATCTTTAGATGCCTACATATGTAGGGTAGTGGTGACGACAATCCAAAGCAATCCGTGATTAGTCGTAGAGCCTTGTTTTGGGGCAATCTGAACTTTACTTATGTTGTACGCAGAATGATGCCTCCAAATTTGTATGGCGTGCGGCCAAGTCGGGGCCACTATTTTTCTGTAAATCCATCTTTTGTTTGCTAAGGAAAGTTTACTGGTTGGACATACATAGCAGCCAGTTTAATCCCCACAATATCGTGATGGATTTATATTAGTATAAATAAATATATTAAAAATGCTTGCAATGGACCAACCAGAACTGAAATAGCAATTACTTCTATAGGATAAAAAGACATTACCCAAGCAATATTTAGTTATAGGAAAAAAATTCCAATTTTCTATTACAAAAATCTGTTGGAATGGAATAAAATTAAATTATTGCTATTAAAATATTTAGGTATACAAAACAATTTTTGAATATAATCATTAAAATTTTATGAAAGCAATGAATATTTTCACATTAACATGATAAACTCATCAAATTGTACAAATATCTCAATTTCTTATCAAAATGACAACAAATTTTCAAAACTTTACTACTATTAAACTAATGTATGTGTGATATGTGTCTCACAGCGTGACTGACCAAAAATTTTAGTATTATATTTTCATTATTGATTTTCACATGAAGCGACCACAAACAAAATACAAATGTCAACAAAATGGCATCACCCATTATCCAAGAGCGAAGCCACATGCACAGTGGGAATTTATATTAATACATAATTTATGAGTAATTTGTGAGTGTTGTATAGGAGACATTATAAAATTAAGCAACAAAACTAATAACAACAACAACAAAAACTCTCATCTTCCATATGCAAAAGCCAAACATTAACACATTTCAATTTCAATTCTAATTAATGACACACACATAGTCACTCACTCATAACTATACTACAATATGATCCCATCAGATATCTACATCCAAGTGAATGAACATATAATGAAACCATTGGAGGAATATATGCTCTTCACAAAATCGGGTGCCGACAATATAACAGTGATAAATCCACAAGGAGTTCGCAGTGCACAATGCAATGCCAAATTTGATGTGCTCGAGCAACCATCACAAGAGCCAATGGCCAACGTCAGTACGGTAAGTTGATTACAGAATCAAACATACATACTATTACATAAGTACATACATACCTCATACTCTAAGCTAAGCAGAAGTCTTAGTTGGACTTTGATATACTCGTATTTACATATGTATGTACATATTAAAGTCACTTATTGGCCGATGGCAAGTAATCAACCATCACAATAATGTTGAGGCACTAAAATTTCATAGGATATTGTGCTAATTAAAAGCTTTTGTTATACTTATTTCCAATACACACATGTACGATATCTAGAATGCCGAGGCCTGGGTTGAAGAGCCACCACAGCGTGTGGCTTATATCTCGAAATATGTATACGATGTGGACAAGCAGGAGGACTCTACTCAGGTTGTCTTCATCACATTGACAGCAATATTTGTTATCATTGTCATCTGTTGTCTGCTCGAGGTCTATCGCAGTCATTTGGCATACAAGAAACGGATCGAACGCGAAACTGACGAAGACATTATCTGGTCCAAGGAACAGGCAACTAAAATGCATGAATCACCTGGTGCTGGAGTTAATAGTGGTGGCGTCAAGCCATCATCTTATGTCTATAAAGCGGTAAGTTAGTGAGCGACTGTGTGTTTAAGAAGCCTTGCACAATTTTTCAAATTAATTTTTAATTAATTGTTTCACAATTCCTTGTTTTACCGACTTCACTTGACTTTCACGAACAGCTGCCACAGGACGATAAGAAACCTGGCAATGGTGCACCTTTGGTTGGCATCTTAAAGAATGGCAATGCAACACCGACCAAGGAAAATGGCGATATCACAATAGATGTGCGCATCGATGAGGAAGAGGAAAGTGAAGCACCAAGTAGTGATGATAATGATGATGATGATGAGACAATGAATGAGAAGAAGAAAAGGAATGAAAACGACACAGCAACAACCATAATTGATAATAAGGATAACAAGGAAAATGAGTTAGAAGATGATGAATTGAAGATGACAAAAGTGAATGGCAATGACAATCTCAATAGTATAGAGAATGCATCATCAAAGGATAATAATGAACAAGTTGATGGCACGGCAGTGGCACAGGTTAAAGAAGAGGAATCATCGGCAACAACAACAAAAGCAGAAAATCCAACGACAAATGGTGTGTATTGTATTTCTTAGAAGAAAATAAATCAATTTCTTTAAAATTTCTATCATTAAATTTATGTATTATAACATTTAATATTTTTTAAAACAAATACAATAGAATCACCATTACCATCTACAAATGCTGAAATTATTCCTCAAGCAAATGAACAACAATCAACAACAATCAATTCTCCTGCAAGTAGTAACAATGAAAATGGCTTAGCATCAGCGACGACAACAACAAATGGTGGCACCAACGATGGCGTCTACGAAAGACCGGTAAGCTTTGCAAGCTTTGATTCACATTTAAACAAAATGGCGCCATTGAGCACGATTAGTGAAACGAGTTTGCACGAAATTGAAACATCTTAAGAATGCTGAAATATTTTCCCACATTTCCCCCCCACACAGCCACACACACACACACACAAACATATATAGTAAATCAGAAATGTTTGTGAAAATTCTGTAAATAACTTAAAAAGCACGTGGCATGTTCAACCCAATACACTTTTATTTGTTATTAATTTTGTTGATATTATGTATTATTATTTGTATTATAAAGTATTGTTTTTTTTTTTTTTAGAATTTTTTGTGTTTATAAGTATTAAAATACCATTCACACAAGAAAACCCCCTTTAACTTTACAACTATAAGTTTAATGTTGTTTTTGTTTGAATTCCAGACTAAAAATTTAAATATTTTTATAAAAAAACAAAAATTGGCTTAGAAACATAATGAAATTAGCATGTTATGTTATCAATCATTTTTATTTTTATATACAAATATAGTTTTTTTTTTTTGTTAAAACTTTAATTATACTGTTCTTATGAAACAACTTAAATTAAACTATATACAAAACAATAACAAAACAACTTATATTAACAAGTGGGAAGGAACAAAACATTTAATATGATCTAGTAGGGAGGTCAACAGAATGCGATCTTCTCAGCCTCCTCGCCACTCTGACCCCTCCCTTTCTGCGTCGCCTTAAAAGTCGCCTGGCTATATCGTTTGGATGATTTGCCAACCGATTAATGTAGTCCTTGGCCTGATGATTAATCACGTCGCCAATTTTTGGTATTTTCAAGTCGTGCTCAAGGTCCGCTGAGCGCATGAATCAAGGGGCCCCAGAAATCATGCGCAATGTCTTGGGCTGCAGAACTCTAACCTTAGCAATATTAGTTTTTGCTGCTATGCCGTACACCTGTAAGCCATAACGCCAAGGAGCCAATACAATTCCTAATTCTCTGCCCGAGCGACTTCGTTATATTTGAGATATGGGTTTTAAACGTTAGCCGCCTATCCAAATATACACCAAGGTATTTATATCCCGAGTGATGCTCCAGCAACTGATTGCCAATAAAGACGCCCGGACAAACATCCGGCCGTAAGGCGTACGTCACATTGGCACACTTCTTTTCGTTAATGCCAATGTTCCATCTTTTTGTCCAGACTTCAAAACTGTGCAGATATTGTTGCAGATTGTCCGTGGCTTTATATATGCACCTGTTTCTGGAGAGGATGGCCGTATCATCTGCAAACGTGGCGATGATAAAATCATCAGAATCTTCTAGCGGTAGCATTAAGCTATTGGGCATGTCGTGCGTGAACAGGGTATAGAGTGCATCCTCATTTAATTATTTCAAAGGTTTTTTTTTTTTTTCAAATTACTTATTACTCATCTTAATAGACAAAACAATTGTATTAATAATTTATGACATTTCACTTGAATAGGCCTCCTTACAAAATGCTCTTCGCAACTCTACGTATAACTTATACAAAAAAAAAAGAAGATACCTTTGTTGTTTGTTTCTACATTTATTATTAAACTTTTATAAAAACAAAATAAATATGCTCAACGCTTATTGAAATTCTAGTTAAAAAGAAGACAAAACTTTAAAATTACATAAATTATTTTCTTTCATTTGAATAGCACAATTTATCTTTAATTTAACTTACATTGAACTATTTTGTTTGTTAAAATTATAATTTTTAACATTACAGTATAAAATTTAAAGTATATTGAATAATTTTAATAATGGGTTGAACCTCCTTTCTTGAAAATAATCTCGAAAATTCTATGTTTCCTTTCAATTAAGTTAAGCAAAATTGATGCGCAGGCCTGAGTTTTTGCTGGAAAATTGCTTCAAAGACATCTATTTTGTGAACTTTTCCCCACATATTTTCTATGTATAATATAATTATAATTCGGCGAGTATGGTCAAAGATTATGAACATACGCAGACTTGATAAATCGCTAACAAAATTGTGCATCGCTCTTAAATTTGAAATTGTGTGTAATTTTCAATGTCAAATGTTGTGAATGTTAAATGTTATGATTGCGATTTGTCCAGTATATGAAGGTGTATATTCTTTAATATGGTATCTAGCTCAAAAGGATATAAATATCATGATTTTAAGACACGAGCAGTGAATATAGGTATAGGGAATATTTCATGGCAAATGTCCAAAATGATTGTCAAATGATGGGCAATCCCTTTTTAGAACATCCTTGTAAAATTTAGCTTTCATATTATGCGATAAATATTGAAGTTCAATATTTTTGATAATAAAAAGAAAGTTATAATTAAGAATAAACAAATTTCAGCAAGTTAAATAAAAACCAAGTAAGAATTGTGCATCCTGGTAACAAAAAAATTAAATATTTGTAGTTTAATAAAAGGTGAAAGTATTTCTACGAAATGTACTTTATATATAATACATCAATCATAAGGAGATTGATCCTTCTCAGTAGAAAAGAACTACAATTGAATTTCCACAACTCGATTACCATTATGGTAATGTTTGACTTATGCTGATTATTTATTTAAATTAAAGAGTACAATTATTAAATTACAGAAATTTTTATTTACATTAATTTTTTTGGTTACAATTTCTTAAAATATTCAGTCAATTTTATTTGAAAATTTACTATATAACACTACAATATTCTGTATTATTGCTGACCATCTACTTTAGAAGTTTCACTTCCATATTGTATTTGCCTAAATAACTCCAATATAATAATAACATCGTCAAATTTTGATTTTCGTCACAATTTATTTTCATATTTTGTGCTCAAGAAGTTTCACTTCAAAAATGTTCAACATAATTTGGGATTTATCAAAAAAAAAACAAAAAACGGATTAAGATTACACATATTTACTTTTTTCGAAATTTTTATTCGATTTAGGGAGATATTCGAGTTATAGAAGTACGATTCATAATAGACAAAGTGTGTAGAATTTTCACTCTTAACGCAACTACAGCATGATTTGATTTGAGTTAAAGAAAATTCGAGTCATAGAAGCTCGAGTTATGGAAGTTTGGCTGTAGTTATTTAACATATGACCCATATAACCCTAAGATCGTCCAAATGACAGCTGCATTCCGTGAAATATCTCTTTTGATTGCTATATCTTCTGTATGGTTAGACATATGACTCTATAGGAGTCAAGCTCTTACAAGCAAATGGCAAATAGGGTTTAGGTCACAGGTTGAAGCGAAAAGGGAGATCCAAAGGATGATAGCACTTTAGTCTGCGGAGTTACTGACTGTTGTCCATGAGTTGCACTGCAAGGACGTTTACATGGTGTTCTAGATGATGCTCATAGCTGCGGCTAAAAGTATTGATGGTCTCTGAAACCGTAGCGATCTTGAGGACACAGTGAATGACGTCGAAGAACTTTGGAATGAAATCTCTGAATGATGATGACATTGGAGGCCACAGTAGTTCCCCATAACTGAATGTCATAGGTCCAGATTAGCCTTAAAATCTTCTTATAGAGCAGCAACATATTGCGTAGTGAGAGCTTGGAACTAGGCCAAAGTAACCAGTACAGATGCTTGAGCTTGATGTTAAGTTGGGTCCGCTTGTTGAATAGGTGTTTTCTCGAGTTAAGTGCTCTATTCAGAATAAGCCCAAAATATTTGACGCTACTGGCGGTAAGAAGCATGTGTTCATTCAATTTCTTGTGCATGTACCATCTATAGAATCATTCAGTTTTATTCTATAATTTCAATGTTAGGATTGTCTTAAGTTATCTATTCATTTCAAGAATAGAAGTTGCAGAAAATATGTTTTGCTGTCGAAATTAGTACGTTACATTACATACACTACAAATATTTAATTTATATTTATTAGAAAAAGAGGGAATAATGTGTTGAAAATGATTTATAAATATTATATTGATATCTGTTATTACTCATAGATTGAATATCTATTCGTCATTACCATGACATCAGATCTTACAATATTATAAAATGAAATACAAACAAATCAATCTATAAATAATACAATATAAATAAAATATTATTGAACAAATGATTTAAGTAATGGAAAAACAAAACATTTTCAAGTTAATTAAATGAAACCGCATGATTTTCTGTTTCATTCACACCTACACACACACACACACACACACACACACACACTCAGACACATTTGGGTTTATTGAATTTTTAATTACTTTTACATGGAAAATTTTAAGTATTAATTGTGTGCGTGAGTGTCTGTGTATTTGTATTTGAATTTGTTTGTGTGAATGAGCATGTGAGGTTTAAATATTTAATGGTGACTCATTTTAATTTTCATTAATTTATATTCTACTTTTATTTATTTATCATTTTATTATAATTGTATATTTTTTTTTTTTTTCTTTTGTCGTTAATATTTTGGCCTCTGGTGTTAAAAATTATTTTAATAGTCATGTTAAATAATTAGGCTAATAACGCAATAACAAAAACAACAATTCGCAAAAAAAAAAAAATAATATAAATAAACAAAATTCTCAATTAGCTTAAATGTTTTTTGAATTTAAAATGATGAAGGATGAAGAGCATAAAATCATCTGTTGTTTGCAATTTTAGAATTAAATAAGAAACAACACCAAAGTTTACGTTTACAGGATAGGATAGAATTAGATAAACGGGCTAATCGATTGGAGTTCGAGTTCACATGGATGTCGAAACTAGAAATTGGAAGGAGATAATTTAGTCAGTTGGCTTTAGAATTGACAAACAGAGCTAAACAGATCCTTGAGCCTCGCTGCCATATACCACTTATCTATAAACATTAACATTAAATTTCCGTAAGAGTCATCGGTGATAACGATTCAGTCACTCACTCATCCGCCTTCTCATTACTTGCAAAACCAAAATGATCAGGACTTCATTAAAGACTGCCATAGCGTAGATTATTGCAAAACTTTTGTTTAAAAGGTTAACAATAAAATGATAAAATAAATAGAAAAAGACTAAGTTCTTTGTTGCAAGTGACATTCCAAAAATGAATATGGAGAAATCGTTGCATACTTGAGTACATAGACAAAAATTATGGCAAAAATTTCCATTTAATAAGTTCAATAGAAAAAGTAAAGCAAGCAGCAGACAATGTACATAAAAAACTAAATTCATTTCCTCGTTTTAATTTTATGTTTATGCATTGTTTGGTCCTTTTACTGTGTACTTATGTCCTTTGCTTCCAATCTCTTTCTATGTACATTCTACGGTTTGTTTTCAAAAAACAAAAACTTCTTTTCGCTGCGAAAGTTGTATATGTATATCTGCGTATCTACGCCCCCAACATAACAAAGCCAAAAAACGAAAGGACACCAATACTATAGGCCACTTTAGTATACTTGCTGCTATCATTTGCTTAGCCCAAATGCAACTGAATTGAACTGAACTGAGCTGACATGGCACAAAAACTTTTTGCACCATTTCTTTTTTCACACACACAAAAAAAAAAAAAAAAAAAAGAGAAAAACGCTTTTCCCTCACAGCAAAATTGTTTTTTGTTTAAAGTAAAAGAAAAACAAAGTTGTAAGCAAAAAACAGCAAAAAAAAAGTTTGAACTTATTGGCTTTTTACATGAGTTCGACTGTGAATGCAGTTCCAAAGTGTATTGAGAATCGAAGTCTCTTTATGCGCGTTGTGCTTTCACTAGTACGAGTATCTTTAACCAACTAACGTCGTAGTAGTCCAAAATCCTTTTGCATTTACTTTGACTTTATTTTAAGCTGCCTGACTTTGTGTAAAACTACATTTTCTTGCTATCAGTTTTGCATATACTTACTACAATAAACACATATACAAAGCTACATTCAAATAAGTGGCAAAGAGGCAAGTGAGAGGTGTGTATCTGCTTTTTTGCGTAGCGTAACCAACAAATGGATGCTTTGTGTTGATTTGGCCTTTTTTTTCTTTCTCTTAAAAACACACAAAAGTAACTAACTTCCTTAAAGCGATTTTCTGCGATCTCATATACTTTTATCTTTTTGAATTTCCACCTGAGCAAAAAATGGGAAAATTAGAAACAAGAAGGTTATCTTCGACTATGCCGAAGTTGTAATACTCTGCATGCTTCTGTTATTGAACATATTACACTCTTTATTTGACTGATGGTAGAGTCAAATGTCAAACAAAATCATGTCAACATTAAGACCGAAGCATTTGTATGAGATCTATATGATCCAGTAATCCCAGGATCGTGGAATTTAAAGGGTTAGTGAATATGGGTGAGGCACTTAAACTGACTAAATTTCAGTTCGATAATACAAAAAACAACAGTTTTTCCTAAAAACAACACGAATATGAATCTGAATCTATACTATAAAGTAATCCAAGGATCTTAAAATTTAAATGGTTAAGCTGGGCACTTAAACTGACTAAATTTCAATTTCATAATACAAAAACCAAAAAAAATTTTTCTAATAAGAACATGATTGTGAATTTAGCTTTGTATTGGAGCTATACGATCCAGTGTTCTTATGGTCTTCAAATGAAATATTTTGGTGATTATGAAGACCAAACACTTCTATTGTTTTAATATTTCTTCGATGAAACAAAAAAACGAAGAAGATTTGCAAATAAGAACTTGAATTTTTATGGAATTTGTATGGGAGGTACCCTCCTAGTGGGCCGATTCGGCTGGTTTCAAAAAATATACAGCGTCTGGGAAAAAGATAAGTTCTCTAGCTCAAAAACTGAGGGAATAGTTTGCATTCATATAGACAGACAGATGGACAAACAGACGGACAAACAGACGGACATGACATAATCAACTCGTCCTGTCGAGCTGATCAAGAATATCTATACTTTATGGGGTCTACGATGTCTTTTTCTGTGCGTTACAAACTTCATGACAAACTCAAAATAGTATTCACTGCGTGAAGAGTATTAACAGAAACAATGGGCACGTTTATAAAAAGATGCGTTTGAACTTCATGTAAGAAAGAAAACTTTGTACACATTAAAAGAAAAATCAAACTGAAAATAGTTTGAAAACACATAGGAGAAAAAGAAGTTTTTTCTTCTGTCCTTAAAATTCTAAAAGGTCTTGTCTGATATTGTTTTTTTTGTAACAGTTCGATCTTTGCTTTAATTTGTGCCAAAAAACTCTAACCCTCTCTGTTTGCACTGGTGGATTAAGTTATCTGTGGAAAACTATATGAAGCTCTGGGAAATTACCAACTTTTCAATGTTTCCATGAGTTCTTCTAGAGTTTTATTCGCCGGCCAGTGAATGTCTCTTCTTAAGTCGACAAAAGCCAATAAAAATTGAGGAAATTCCGTTCAGATTTTGAGGCCTCCACTAGACTGGAGGCCTTTAGTCCGCTACTGCTTTGAACATGAACGCAGATATTTCGTACTTTAAAAAAAAAACAGAGTCTCCTTCAATTCCACTCTGAGATCCAATTACTTCTTGAACTCTCATACTATCTTGATTTCCGCAACTCCTTTTAAGTTTGCCCAACTCCAACACAACATCAACTTTTGCAAGAAAGCCACGATGCTGTGGTAAAACTCATTAAGGAGCTTGAGTTCCATTTGTAAGCAAATAACTTTCAATCATCAGCAAAGGAGCATGAGTAGACAGAATCTTATGTAAGAGTAAGTTAGAAAAACGAGTAAGAGGCTGAGCATGAATTTGTAAGAATATGAGTAGTTTTATGTGTACATATTGTAAGTAAGTTTGTTTGCATTCTCATTGTCAGTGTATAAAAATTTCTATACTTAGAAATAAAATAAAATTAGCTAATCATGTGTAAATATATTGGAAAGAAAATAAAAGTAAAACCTCTTTGAAAATTTGTTTTAATTAATCAAAGACGAAAAATGAATGCACAAAATAAATGAAGAAGCATGTGAAGAGAAGGAAAATTAAAAATAAAATGCCAATTAAAGTTGAGAGGAACAAAAAATTAATATTAACAAAAAAAAAAAAAAATACACATCCTTTGTAGTAGAAAAAATTGCATGGAGTAACATTTTAATTTATGCATATTATAAAAAATATTCTGCATGAAGTTATGGCAACTCTGTCAATACAAAATAATTTTACAAGCATCACAAAAAGGAGAAGAGTGAAAGCAACTGTGACTGAGAAATGTAAAATAAAATAAAACAACATAAAAAATATGCATGGCAGCCAAAGCAACAAAAGGCAACGAAACTAATTAAAGAATATATGTTTCTTGTTTTTGTTGGTGTTGCATACACACACGACCACATATGTAAATATACAAAGTTTTTAATAAAAAACAATACAAATTTTAAAAAACAAACAACAATGAAAATGACAAACAAACATACACTTTGACAGCAGCAGAAACAAAGTGAAAATGAAAATCACAAACAGCATCAAGCAACTATAAAAACAATAGCAACATCAACAACACCACCACCATCATCATCATCATCATCGTCAGCGTCATCAGTAGCAACAAAGCCAACTTCATCAGTATCATCGTCAACATCAGCAGCATCGGTGTCACAGCAAAGACACATGGTGCAACAGCAACAAAACTTGAAAAGACGAAAACCCACCACAGTCAGACGACAAGTATCATGGGGACCACCAACAGTAGCGGAAACGGATGTGGATCTGGCTGGTGGCAACAACAGCAACAGCAGTAGCAGCAGCAACAACAAACCATCGGCAACCGCAACGCGTGGCAATAAACAAAATGGCTACTATGGCATCAACAGACGTGCAACATCAGCGAAAAACTAATAGCAAACAACAACAACATTGGAGTTTCTTGCAAAATATCATCATAATCATGATGAGCAAGGGTTACCTCTTGTCTTTTATTGAGCAATAAACAAATATTATTAAAAACGAAAATGAACAAAACAAAACAAAACGAATTTACAAAAGGACAAAAGAAATATGACCAAAGTCAAGTTGAATGGATATTCGTAGTTATTCAACTATGTATTTTGAATGTAAATTCTTTGTCTTCTCTCGAAGATGAATGAATGTTGAATATGAGAACAAATTCAAATTTCCTTTTTCTTTAACTCAATTATTTTTTTATTTTTAGATTTTTATTCTCTTCATGTGTAAATACAATAATTTTGTGTGATATTTGGTAATAAAGTCTAGAAAACAATTTTTTTTTCTCATTAATTGCATTGTTTTTATTATGTTTTGAAACAAATATTGTAAATTGTGTAATAAAAAGCTGGAAAAAATTACAAACGAGGTTCAATTTAGAACAATAGCTGAGGTCAGAAATTTTATGAGATTAAGGATTCTATCTATCACTCAACATCAAATTGATGATCTATTTTTATTATATTTATTTTATTTTCAAATTTATTTATTTATTTAGAATCTGTCAAGTAATATGTGGACAATAGCTAAATTCTATGAGGGACTCAGTTATCTCAAGGATTTTTTAGGATCGATAGGGAAATAAATAAATAAAGTTATTATTGGTCACTGGTTGAAGCAGGAGGGAAGATCGAAAGGATGGTATCGCTTTAGTCCGCAGTGTTGCTGACTGTTGTCTAGAATCATAATCAGTGATGGTCTCTGCAGCCATAGCGGTCTTGAGAGCACGATGAATGACGCCCTTACGAACACAAATATAAGTAGGCACCTATTATGTGAAGATATTTAGACGGTATGATGTTAAAGTTGGAAGGCCATTGGTAGAATGTCCTTAGAATTATCTGCTATCTTCGCCTGAGTAACTAGTGCAGATGCATGTAGAGCTGGGACTAAAATAGGGGGATCCTCTACTCTTTATTTCATCAAAAAGTTACAAACAATGCAATATAAGACTCTATGACTCATAACTGTTTCTCCGTAATTTAGGAACATTATATTGAATCGTGAACCTTAATTTCTTCAGTTGCCGATAGTCGTAAATGTATCCAACAGAGTCCAGCAGATCTTTGGCTATATCATTAGAGTGAGCTTTAAGTTTGTTGAATGATGTGGGTTGATTCTTCTGATTTGGTCCTTTATCATTAGCCTCTTAATTTCTTGACGTATAGTTGATTAAAATCTTTGCAATATCTTATTACTTTAGTCAAATTAACCATGTGTCTGGATGATTATCTGCGTTTCAAGAGTGGAGAACTTCAATTTAGAATACTATCTGCTTTTTTTCCTATTCTAATACATTGAAAACCTTGAAACCTTTAAATTACTGCAGAAGTTGGGAAATGAATAGTAGATGATTAAATCATTAAAAAAATTAATATTTTATACAAAAACTCATTATTTATTTTACAACTAATTTTAACAATAGAAATTCCCCAGTAAAATACAGTTAAACTTCCTTCAAAAGATTTATATTGATTGTTTTTATATATAAAATAAAATATATAATTGAAGTTTCACTCACTCAAAGATTGAAAGATCTTAGGCCTTTTTATGGCACTTAAAATCTGTAAGTGTTGATATGTTTTAATGTTAATCAATATACTCGTATGTATCTACAAAAGTATCTACTTTTTATTTAGAACATAGAATATTATATGTATAATACCAACAGCTTCAGCTTATTAGTGGTTTTGTTGGTTAGAATTTCAAACTAAAAAAGGCCTTATGTTTCTTTAAAATCGCACACGCATAAAATGATAACGATGACGTACTTAGTACGCCTTTGAAAACATCATGTTTTTAGTGTTGTTGTTGCTTTTGTTTGTTGTTCAAACCCTTGATGTAAAGGAATTAATAAAATGGGGAAAAGGTTACAAAATGAAAAAAAGAAAAAAACTAATATGGTTTTGGAAAATGAACCATAAGTGGCAACCACAGCATAACACAAGTATGTATTAAGTTTTACGATGAAAGACTTGAAGTGAATAGTGAACAATAGAAGTTTCAGGAGGGGACAGTGGTACTAGGAGGGGGCACTGACTAAACTTAACATAAAATAACCGCACAAAATGTCGTTAAGTATTACGAAATTGAGACTGGTCATAAATTCAGATTATGAGATTAAAATGTTGTGATGACTTTAAGGACAGGATATGATATGGTTTTAGTTGTGGAAACACATTCATACATACAATATATACATGCACAATATATTGGCATCTATGTAGACGCATAAAAATTCACATAAGTCTTATAACGAAACCAAAAATGTTGCAAAAATATTTGCTTTTGTGTGGCATTTTGCAATCCTTTTTTAATGTCACAGCATTATGCGTTATATGAAATAGTGAAACAACATATTAAAGAGTAACGAAAAATAATGATAAAATTGTTTGAAATACAATTAAGATTTATAACAAGAAACTAGAAGGAGTAATAACACATCAAAGAAATGCGTATTTGATATACATTTTCATAAATTTGATAGAAATTAGAATTCAGAAAGTCTCGTAGATGACAGAAAGAACAATCCGAGTCATAGATTAAAGTATTTCTAGTGACGCTATTTTCATTTGAATTCAAAGTAATGGAAAAAAAGGTTATCTTGTGTTTTTTTTTTTTTTTTTTTAATTGAAACCTCTGTTGCGAAGTGGAGTAAATCCAAAAAATATGAAAATGAAATGTGATGAAAATCAAAATTTGGAGCTATTTAAGCAAATACAATATGGAAGTAAAGCTTCTAATGGTCAAGCAATAATACAGAATATTATAGTGTTGTATTCTTTCAATACAAAAGAGTTAAAGAAATTTCACTTCGATATTGTGCTTATGTGGGTGAGGCACACTAATAAATTTTTGAGAACATAAATCCCAATCAAAGCAAAGGCTCTCAAGAAAACTGATTTACTGAGTTTAGCTACAGTCATAGGATGATGGATGTTCTGATTACGGAAGAATGTAAAATGATGGCATAGTTGACACCTTATAAATATTAGAAAGCCAAGTGCATGAAGAAGTTGTAACCCGGAATTACATCATCAATCAGCAGCAACCAACGCAAGCAGTCCAAAGCTTCCAAATCACAGCTGTTGGAGTAGTCCAAATTATAGGATGTACAAAGTATTGTCTTCGACTAAGCAATCAATAGCAATTGTTGTTAAAGAATGAAAATGTGCAAAATGGGACCCAAAAGAAAACGGAAAAATCAAATTCAAAGAAGTACGAAGTATGTTACATCCTTAGACAATGATTTTTCCGGAACTAGTTACACTCGACTATTAATTTTATTGACCTCAGTTAGTTGGTCTTAAAATCTCCGTTGTTGAATTAAGTAGAATTTTACTTTTTTTACTATCTTATTTAGGGTAATCACAAATAAAGTCTGCTGAACAAAACATTCATAATTTTTCCAAGAATTGAACAACACAACAACACACAAAACTTTTCCATGTCATAAATATTTTATGGTTGAAACTTTTTTTGACTCTATTAAATAAATTTCCTTATAATTTGAAGATTAATAATGATTTCTCAAGAACAAACACAATTGTTACAAGTAGTATGACCGGTTGACATCTGATCATATAAGCTACAATCTTTTGAGATAAAGATTACAGAAAAAGATCGATCTCAGTATTTTTCAGAAATAAAGAATATTTTATTAATAAATAAATAGACATAATGCAGCCTGTATCCATGGAAAATCTTTTCGGATATGAAAACAAAATAAATAATATTCTTTGTAATGCCCAGAATCAAGAAAGGAAGTGGCCGAACCAAAGGTTCCAAGCAAATATAACACACCCATCAGCATCAGCTGCATCATCATCTCACAAAACGGAAGAATTACCGGCATCTTCTACTTCATTACAATACTCAATTAACATTAAGAAGAACTAATGTCTATCGATCCTCACTACAAAACCAAAAAAAAAAATTTTAAATGTCAGTAAATTCCATAAAAATTTGACTTTAAATTTAAAATATTGAGAAAATTTGTAGATGTCTAAACCATCATTCAAATCAAAAATAGCTAAAAATCAAAGGAAAAAAGAAATGATAAAACAAAAACATACAAAATAGAAATGATAAAGTGATTGCAGTCTTACAATGTAAGCAAACTAACAATATTTCTTATGCAGAGTTTATTATCATTAATTTCCATATAATCAGCAGAAAAAAGGAAATCAAAGTTTCTTTCTTATCTTTCTTTATTTACAATGTGTTTTCTCAAGAGAAAAAAGAAACCCAATGAGAAGAGTTAAAGAACAAATTCCTAAATGTCTCTAAAAAATATTCTATAGATTCATTTTATTCTAAAATCTTTTATGGGAAGGACATAAGCATTAAGAAGTGTGTAAAAAATATTACAAGTTATAAATGAAAAACAATAACGAGAAATTATCGTTTATTCTCTCTGTAACAAAATTCAAGAAAATAAAATTTGAATTACAATTTTAATACCTGGAGGATTAATATTGTAGTATCAACATAAACTAAAATCACCGAAATACAACATTATTCACGACTTGCTTTACTGGCGCATTTAGAGAGGAATCACGAACAGACAAGAAAACATAAGAACATTTAAAATATAATATTTAAAGCCACTGGAAATTATAATGGTGACTTCATAGAAAACAATGAGAACAACATCATGTCTCTTCAAGTTATTTGTGATAATCTGAGAAATCATATTTGCCTTTCCGCCCTCGATCAAATTGCAGATTTATTCACAGAATAATCAATTGCCACAGCATAAGGACTTGAAGCAGAAAGAAATTGATCTTTATAGCAATACACCCACGCCACACGAAATTGAACAGGGGACTGTAGAAAAAATACTAGAAAATCCAAGAAAATCAAAGGATTCCGATAAGAAACTTGTTTCCAATACTGTAATTGTATTGGATCAAAAACCACCGACGACCCTAGCTTATGCCTTATATCAGCATCAACAAGAAATACGCAATTATAAAATCAACTTTATAATTTCATCTGAAACAAAAATACTACTTACAACAAAAATTATCAAACAATCGGAAAAGGACAAAAGCCTTCTCAGCTCAGATGATCTTCACAACTTGGAAGAACTTCAGCTCTTCCAGCAAAATACACAAACCGATCTAGAATATCGGAAAAACAACTGGAACAGGTGGAAAGATTTAAATTGAAGACCTTAAAAAAGGAAATCAAAAGAAGGAAATATAGTTCGTAAATATAAAAGATTTTTTAGACGGTAATTAAATTTGCTTTTATTGACCAATAAAACCCAATCAACGCATCCGGAAATGGGAAAAAAATTAACCAAATTTCATTAGAAATAATAGAGTATACACAAAATGTAAGATGTTATAGATACAATAATAGGTGTAATAAATATTTGGTGACCGAAACATTTAAATGAGTAATAAAATTTTAACAAAGTTAATCAATTTTCTACCTAAGAAATCCGTTTATTTTTCTATCGAAGAAATAGTTAACCTGCTCATAAATATCTCTTACAAGGAAGTAACCGTATCATAGAAATTTAAACAAGACAAATAAATAAAAATAAAAACGGGACCAATAGACGAGCGAAAGTGCGAGAAGTGAACAAATAAAGAAAGTTTAATTTTTTACTATTAATATTGCACAAGCCAAAACATGCCATTTCCGTATTGGGGCGTTGAAATGCCTTATTTTACTTTTATTAAAAAAGAAGAATAATCTTCTATTGGAAATCAAAAATGTCATCCAATTTCAAGTGTATATCGCCAAATATGCCAATGAATCCTGAATCAAAAAATCATTATGAAAGCTGCCGTCCAAAATATGATAGATAATCTATTACATCTTCCATATCAACATCAACATCATCGTAATTCCAATTATTCCGAGAAAAGTTTCCAATCGTCACTAATGAAGAGGTTGAGTTTTGTTCATATTGTTGTTGATTCAGTTAGTCGTGTTGTCCAATGATGTTGATTTAATGTTTCCAACTCAGTGGTTTTCCGTACAAAGTTGTTGTTCTTCACAAGTTAAGATCATTTCTCTACATTCGCTTATACAAAGTAAAAGTTTATTTTTTTCCTTTACATGTCGAAAGATTTATAACTTTTACTATAAAAGTTGAGTAAATAAACGCGAATAATGTTAAATTTTTTAGCTACCAATTTTTTTTTTTTATTTTTACTTATTAAAGTCTATGACTGGTACTTTTACTTAATTTTAGGGAAAGTATTCTATATTATGTCTAAATCTTATAAATAAATAAAAAAAAAATATTTTAATCATCAACTATTTTCTTCTTGAATTTTTGGTTTCTTTGTTTCCTTGGATTTACTAGATTTTCCCTTTTTGTGTTTCTTTTTTAAAGCCTTCAACTTAATCATTGCGACTTGATCCATTTGGTTTTTACGATGTTCCAAGTTGGTTCGCAATGTTTCCTTGTAGAGCTGAAGTTTTTCCATGTCCTGTAGATCATCTGAGGTGCAAGAGCTAATATTCTCCTTCGCTTGTTCGATTATTTTATTTGAAAGTAATATTTTTGATTCCGATGATGTTACAAAGTTGATTTTACGGTGAAATATTTCTTGCTGGTGTTGATATAAGGCGTAAGCCATGGTCGTCGGTGGTTTGTGATCCGTTGCATTTTCTGTTTTGGAAACCTTTGATTTTTTCGTTTTTCGTACTACTTTCTTTGCAGTTTCCCGTTCAGCTTCGTTTGGCTTGGATTTGTTGGTGATCTCTTTCATAATCTCACTTTGATTATGATTGATGTCCGTATTCTGTGGCAATTGATTATCATTGACATAGTTGATGGTATGATTTATCAGATTTTCACAAGTAATCTGAATAGATGGACTGTTGCTCTCTTTATTTGCTGTAGTCGATGCCATTGTAAATTTTAAATTTCTATTATATTTTCGCAAATTTGTGCTTGAATTTATAATCAGTGTTAATCTGTCAAGATTGTCGCAGTTATGATTTAGTCAAACTATGGTGACTCCTTTATATACTCGTTCAGAGAATGACAATCCTTTACTTTTACCTAAATAGAAAGGGTTAGGTATCTAGGGTTTTATTACTCCTTATGCAGACGCAGGTAAAAAAGACTTCCAGAAATCTACCGGCAGTAGAAAGGGTTAATCATGTTGATGTTTTATTACATGTAATTAATTGTCTCGGTCACTATTCCTGGAAAATCTGGATAGTTATGCACAAATAATTTAACATACTACCCAGTATTTGCTCGACGTGGAGTTGCGTTATACAACCGGATAGATTTAGGGATTCACAAGGAAGGTTTATACATTCATTAAGGTTTTGTGTAAATTGGCTGAATTGTGGCCATGATTATTGAAGATATCGGAATAAATCAGGCCGTGAAATGTGTTAACCACAAGACCAACATGTCGATAATGTCGTAGTTATCAGAAAGCAGTGTAGTGTGATGTTGCGAAGCATTTCTCGGCATGAAATATACTATACTTGAAATAAATCGAAAAAGAACCTCAAGAGAAGAAAGCGGAGTTGCAATTCATTAGCTTGAACATCGTCGATGCAGTAGAATGTATTTAAAACTGGGCTTAGCTTATTCAGCATTCAAGTTTCCGTAGAATGTGAACCAGACCAAACAGCCACAGTCCCTAAATCATGCAAAATTATAATTTGGGACTAATACACCCGTAAAATATCGCTCGAATCACATGACCGGACTCAGCGAGAGGGTATCGATCAAGAAATGGAATAATATGATAATATGCACAAAAATCCTAGAAAGATGAAAAGATTTATTAAATAAAAAGTAAATAAAACAAGAAAGAAGATGAAATACTCTTCACGGTATGTTTCATTGTAGTATTCAAATGGGTGGTTTATATGGGAGGTACCCCTCCTAGTGGTCCGACTCGGGTGGTCCGACAAATGTACTGCGTATGGTAAAAAGAAAGGTTTCAGCTCTCTAGCTCAAAAACTGAGGGACTAGTTTGCATACATACAGACGGACAGCCGGACGGACATGGCTTAATCAATTCTCTAGCTATTACGGTTTATGAGATATGACCCGAGGACGGACGGATGTCGAAGTCTCTGTAATAGGGTTCCTTTTGGTACCCTTGAAGTCCGGAACCCTAAAAAGTTAATTGAAAAACAAATTTAAGTTGTTTTTCATAACAACAAGCAAATTTTCGTTGAAAAAATTTATCATAATAAACAAATTTTAATTTAATTTAATTTAATTTTCTAAGAATCTTCATTGTATCCATGATGATCATTCATCATTGATTCCAGCATCATTAACTTCATTATTTGAAGTGTCACCGATGGCAGAATAATAATAATAATATTTATAATGGAATGAATAATTTTATATTTTGTTTTTTAAGCATGTAATTTATTGTATATAATTCTCAAAATACTCGTTTATACTATTTATGATACAATTATTCATGACAAAAATTGGTTTTTAATAGAAAAAATCGTCATTTTAATGGATTCGGTGATAAGAAAAGTCATCTATATATAATACGCTCCAACGTTTTGGACAGTATTCATCGCCGATCTCACATTAATGCTAACAAAATGTTGACTTCACCTTAAGTGTAACTAAAACTATTTTCGTGCAAAATTGTAATCCATAGCCGAAGATGAACGTTGTATGTTGTACAGATTGGCTCGTATTCGTGACCCTATATTTGTCTGATTTGCTATAGCTTTTTTGACTTCGTTGTGGATAAATTCTTTATCAAAATTTATTCCTTGATTCTGGGCTTCCTCTCGAGCATAGGCTTCACGATGTTTCTGCACAACTTCATACGATCGGCTTCACGCCAAGCAGCGTTGTCCATCATCTCGCGAAGACGTTTGAGGCGCTCCTCATCAGTTAATGAATTCTTTGCATTACTTTTGATGGTGACATTTCGAATCTGACTCTTATCCACCAACCGTGACTCATGGCGGTTAAGATTCTTGGTATTCTTGGCTTTTTGACTGGTACTTCTACTTTGGTTGTTATCACGATCTCTTTGTGAACAACGACTTCGACTTCGATCCTTCAAATTCCTTTGTTTTCGATCACTTATAACTGTACTTTTACTTTTTGTACTTCTTCGTCTGTGCTCTCGATCTCTTTGAGGAATACGACTTCGACTTGCAATCATAATATTCCTCCGATTTCTTTCACTTGGACCCGCACTTCGACTTCTTCGTTTGTGGTTGCGATCTCTTTGTGGACTACGACTTCTGCCGCATCGTTCACGTGTTTTCTCGTGTTTTCTTTTAACACATTTCGCTAGTTCCTTGCCCAACTTTCTATCATCAGATTCCGAGTCTGTTGAATCGTCATCGGAACTTAATTCACTGCTGCTGCTACTTTCACTGCTGCTGTTGTTACGCTTTTTACGTTTCTTGGACTTTTCATTCTTGAACCTTTTTAAGTTTTTTTCAGTATTAAGTTTTTCTAGCAATTTACGGCGTGATTCCGTTTCACGTTGTTTATTGAGCATAAGTGGATCGTCTGTTGATTCAACATTGCGGTACTTTACATAATATAGAGGTTTCTTCACAACAGTGTTTTTAGGTTTAGCCTTCTCATCAACATGGTGATAATGTATTTCTCTCATTCCGACCAAAGGTTCGAATCGCCGCACAATTGAAGGATCCATAATGAACCTTTTCATTTCAGTGGTGTTCAGGTGGTTGTTGTTTCAAGTGGTCGTGTTGTCCAATGCTTCTGTTGATTTGAGGTTTCTAACTCCAAGGTTTTTCTTTTCAAGATTGTTGTTCCTCACAAGTTGTGATACTTTCTTTATATTCGTTTAGAATCTTACAAATAATCTCCGAATAAAATATTTACTTTTAATTTAATCTTCTTGCTGCAGTTGTTATCTTCTTTACTTCCAGAGGAATTGTGTGCCTAGTTATTCAAATTCGTTCCTATTTATACAAAAACTGATGAAAATTCCTCGTTTATTATCAAATTATTAATTTTGTGTTCCCCTGTCATTAGTCCTTTTTCAGAGAATTTTGTTTTCCTACCTGAAACTTTTGTTCTAAGATTTAGTGTCTCTCTCCTTGTCCCACTCGCTTCCTATCATTCTTTTAGGGCTTAATTACTTATTTTTTTCCCTGCCATTGGTTCATTTACAGACAAACTTTTGTGTTTCTACCTGTAGCAATTTTTCTAGATTAATTTGTGTCTTTCTAAAATTCTACCTCAATTGCATAAAGTTAACAAAATGTTGCATTTTTAGGAACTTAAATATAAAAATATTTAGTTAAATAGCACAAACAAAATTTAAATAATTTTTTATAATAACAAATAATCTGTTACTTGTTACTGCTAAAAAAATGTATCTTAATAAATCAATTTTTCATATATCGCTCATTCACACTCTCTGTCTCTCTCTGTCTCTCTCTTTCTCTCAATCTCTCTCATTCTTTCCGCTGCTCACACTCGACGTAGCAAAGGGTACAAGCCTAGCAAAATAGGCCCACAATAACAATTATGCAAATTTAGTTCAGAGGTTACCAGTAGGTAGAAATTCAAAAGTTTTTCTATGAATGGACCAATGACAGGGAAAAAAATAAGTAATTAAGACCTAAAAGAATTATAGGAAGCGAGAGAGACAGGGAGAGAGACACTAAATTTTAGAACAAAAGTTTCAGGCAAAATTCTCTGAAAATGGACTAATGACAAGGGAAAGACAAATTAATAATTTCATAATAAACGAGCAATTTTCATCAGTTTTCGTATAAATAGGAACGAATTTGAATAACTAGGCACACAATTCCTGTGGAAGTAAAGAAGATAACAACTGCAGCAAGTAGATTAAATTGAAAGTAAATCTTTTATTTGGAGATTATTTGAGAGATTCTATGCGAATATAAAGAAGGATCACAACTTGTGAAGAACAACTACCTTGAAGAAAAACCTCCAATCAACACGGTGAATTGAAACATTGGATAACACGACCATTTGAAACAACAACCATCTGAACAACATTGAACCTTTTTATTATGGATCCTTCAAGTGTGCGGCGAGTCGAAATTTTGATCGGAATGATCACCATTCACCATTACTATGTTGAGAATGTTGAAATGGATGATGAACCTATGATTGGCAGATTGAATGAAGACCATCATGTTAATGTGGATCAAGATGAGGAGTGGTCTGATGACTCAAGCGATTCTGAGTGGAGGATGATATACCGAAATTTTTTGATATTATAGTCGTCTCCAATATAAATGACTCAGGCATCTGTGATACATCACATATTGAATTTAATGATGCTGAAATCAATGATGAAGTTAATGAAGCTGAAATCAATGATGAATTACACATTGAATGAATATTAAAGATTTAAATCTTAGTTACAATTATTAGAAAATGGATGTAATATTTATTATGATAAATTTCTTTCAGTAAAAAATAATTTGTTGTTATGGGAAATCACTTAAATTTCTTTTTTGCTATTGAATATAAATAAAATTATGTACAAAACTATGGAAACGATGTTCATTTTTTTAAGATTAACGAACAAAGGGTTCACCAAGATTCCAATAAATCTGCAATTTCGCACTTTAAGGGTCTATTTTGATGGACTCATGTATGCAATTCAGATACAATAGAATTTGCAATGCAAGATGGTTCTAGGTATGTTTTTCTGTTTCTTGCTTAAATATTTAATTTTTTTAATTTTTGGGGGTTAATTCAGTTCACTTTCAACAGAAGGAGACATTGATAGTCCTTCCGAAACACAAACCTGATAACCACGGAAAGTTTCTTAATACATTATAATGATGTTTTATTGCTGTATCCTGTTACACTCTACTCTGGGTAGAACAGAGCAAGAGTAAAGAGTTGATTTACTGATCTGCAATTAATTTAATTAAGCCAATTATTAAAGAATTCTCCTGTTATATACAATAAGTGCGGGCTTATTTATGTTATGAAATCACTGGTATTCTGTCATATGAAGTCAACAAGTTTATTAGTTTTTGTAGAACATGAAACAATCATGTTTACAATTACATTTACACTTGTAACATCGATTTTTCACATTAAAGAAAAGTTTCTTTTTTATGTGTTGAGTTGTGTTTTGTGTTTTTCACGTTTTCGTTGAAGTTTTTCTTTTAAGGCGGAAATTAATAACAAATTGCCTGAACATACTTTCCAACATACGAATTACTTTGCACATTTTAAGACGACAAAGATCTATGAAAGCAGGAGGCAACTAAAAGTCAATGGTGCGACAATGCGTGACCACGTGGCTAGACGAGAAGAAATGCGACTTTTGCTCTTTTGTTGTTTTGTGAAAAAGTTTTTAACTAAAAGTTTTACTCGTTTTTGTTTTGCATTACTTTTCTATAAAGAAGAATAACACAATTCGCAATGAACACTTCATTGCACACTTGCCTGAATTTGTCAAGGACATAAGAAATATGCTCAAAATATTGCTGAAAAGTTGTTTTTTTACTTGCCAGTCGTGTTTGATTGTAAAACTGCCCACACATTTTCATCATGTAAGTCAGTCGGTTGGTTCGTCGGTTGGTCAGTTTGCCTGAATAACCACATGTGTTGGTCATTTGCGCGCAATTGTTAAACTAAGCAACTGAAAGCTGAACTTTTTTAGAGCCAAAACTTTAAATGTTTGCATAGTCGGAAAAGTGTTTTATTTGTGTAATGTGAAAATCATTCAACTCATTTTAGATGCTACAATTATGTATGTGTCCTTTGAAATGTCCTTTTCATTTCAAATTGTTCTCACATACACATACACACATTTGCCTATGCATACATTAGGACATTTTCCTAGCTCATTTTTAGTTCAATGTTCAATAAACTGTAATTCGTCCCACATTTATTTGTTACACACACTCACACGCTCACAGATATGTACACAATCACACATGTGTACGTAGACAGGCTTGTTGTTCCTGGCGTATGAGTGACATTTAATTAAAATTTACGTAGTCCAAAAAGAAAATTTCTTAAACACAATTAAAATGACCCTGTAGGAAATTATTAATCAACAAATGTATGTACAACAGATACAAACTTCATCATGTCCTATATATGAGATCATCTACAAACGAAGGCTATAGTGAGACTTAAATGTCTTTAGACTCTATAAACTGTCGATCGATTTTTGACGCATGTATAGTTCATTTACAGAGCCACATCTCATAAGTCAAGCAAAGAAACTTCTTAAGTTTTCTTTAAAAATCTAAGTTGTCTATAAAATATTCTAAATATTCTTCTATAATAAAATGTTTTTTCTATTACACAAAAAGGTGTGTTTTTGAAGGACTAACATGATTTTGCGCTCTCTTCTTAATTTGATTCGTCATTTTTCTTGTCGAGAATAATTAGTTATCAAGCCAAGAAAACTGTAGTACCTTCATTATTATCAGAAACTATTGCATTTGTGTTATAATAATCCTAACGATACCCGGAGCGAAATGCTACGTCCTCTTGGTCATGTGCTTTGACCGATTTTTTAAGGACTGTGAACATACCAGAATTTTACTGATGTTGGATGTAGATTTTTCGGTGTGGTTTAAATTCAACGAAAGCTTGAGTGCTGAATGCGATTTATGTCCTCCATCGTCATGTGTTGATGCAATTCCTGATATGATGCAACAAAAATCGAAACAGACAACTGTGTATTCCACATCACACTACATTATCACCTACACCGCTTTCTGTTGTCTTAGAAACTCCTTGGATTTGTATTTAACGCAAAACATTTTCAACAAACATCTTCATATTTCAGCCAGTTTACAAAAAACCTTAATGAATTATATACCTAAACCTTCCTTATTAATAACTTTGTCTATAGAAGAAAACCAAAATAAACTCCGTTCGGTAGTTTTTGAGTTTATCGCGTTCAAACTGACAGACCCGAATAGATTTACAACTGTTTGCCCATATACCTTAGAACATGATATTTGTTGGCTGGGAAAAATAAAGTAGAACCTAATAAAAATGTAGAATTTGAGCGTTCTAATACTGAAATTTAAATGGGAGAGTTGAAATAGATCCGGCTGCACTGCAAGAGTTTTAGATCTTTACTTAATCCGATATATTTAAGAGACCGAAGTGACAAAAGTCAGTGACAAAAACAACTAAATATTTGTGGCATTTAAGGAATCATTATTAGACCCATATTCTTTCTTTCTGTTTAGTCTATGATGTATAAATGTTTTTTGTAATGCTTTATTTGTTAGTTTATTACTTTCTTTTTGTTTTAAGAAAACCTGAGCTATTGGAATACTGTATATTGCAGAGGCGCAGACTGAAACAGCCGCAAATTGCCACATTACCAATATTCAATTTAATTTGCACTAGAATAAAAATAATAAATTTAAATTTGCATTAAAAATTAGTTGAAACTTTACAATTAAATTACAAAATGTTCCGACTGGGTGCCTGCCTCTCTTTTGTTCTTTGCTCTTGCAACTTTACGTTGAAGTTCATTTCTTGTGTCTTCGTTACGCGCTGGGCTACCATCGCATCTGTGTCAGTTTAAGTGTGTGAATATGTTTCCTGTGTGTGTGCGTGAAGCAAAATTTATGCTTGTGCATTTTATTTGAGTTTATTATGCAACTTGTAAAATTATGTGTAAATTTGTTTAACACTATTACAGGTTTTAAATTTTATTGTTTGCATATTGGCTACAATTTTTCCCTTTATACTTACACATGGACAGTTTATATGTATGTTTTGGTATGGGTGGTTGGTTGAATGTGTATGAAACTTCTAGAGAAATAAATATTGATTAGGAAATGCTTTTTCTTATGGCATAAAATGTTAGAATTGTATAAAGTTTTCTATTGTAACATGGCAGATGGATATTGGGAAGTAAATATTTTAAATGACTTTCCTTTTGTTTAACAAATGTGTTTTATTGGTTTTGTAAGTAATGTAAATACATACATAAGTACAATAGAAAAGAAATAAGCAAACAACAAACAAACTTAGGAGATGAAAAATGTTGGTTTCTGAAAAAATGCCAACACAAATGGCTCAATTGATTTCTTGTGAAAGAGGGATAAATTCTGGATTTTACATATTTTTGAAAGTTAACAATTTTTCTGCATATTATGAGAATCTCATTTAAGTATGTAAATCATTGGTACAAATGTATGTGTGTACAGAGAACAAAATCAAAAATTACTTACCTCTTAACATTTTGATGCAGACTCTAGCTTTCCAAGTTTATTAACAACACAAATGATCATTAATATAACGCGATGCAATCACAACGCAAACAAACGAAATTTAAACATTATTACTTACAAATGATCATCACTAAAGCGCATCGCAAGCTCACCGAAACCAAAAACAAACGAAATCCAAACATCATTAGTTAGTTACAAATGATCATTACTAAAACGCGACGCAAGCTCACAAAACCGAAGAACAAAGGAACTTCAGCAAAAACTTAACGGTATCGTACGAAAGAAAACCGACATGAATGCAAGCGATAGAAATTCAACATTGCCGAAAATATAAAAATAAAATTCACCTTATGCCAAAATTACAAAAACAATTGCACGCCAAATGCCCACCACCGAAAGAACATTGCAATAAAAAAATTTAAAAAAAATGCATTTTCCTTTAATATTTCTACAGGAAAACATGAAAAAACTATCATTTAACACTTTAAATACATTTTGTATATATTTTATTATATTTTAATTAAGTAAAAATTCATTTAAAATGATAAATTGAGTTGATCACTTGATCACGACCGTCTAAGCCAATTTCAATAAACCGATTTCAATCGCTGCTCAAGAGCAACTAACTAATGCAAGGCAATAGGGTGGGTGATGGTGAGAGAGAGATCCGGAAGCTAGGAATCAAGTGACAAGTGACGAAAAGGCAAATATCGAGAGAGAGTTCATGATCTCTCATAAGATCAAGGTGAAATATCAATTATAAATTAAAGAAGAACAATGCAATATGAGAGTTGTTATGTTGTAAGTTTTTAGTTTTGATTTAAAATGTTGGTATTCTAACTCTCTCTCTCTCTCCCTCTGTTTCCTTCTAATAAGCATTCATGGTAAACTAATTTATCAACTGGACGAAAAGGAAACTCTTTCTTTCCATGTCGCTTTTTAATATTGACAAAGGCTAATAATAAATAATTAAATCTATAGACTAGACAAATTGCTCACGAAATTTCACGTTATCATTGCTGCTTTTTTGTCAAATATCTTTTGAAGTTACTATGTAGATCTTTGCTTATCTAAATGATAATTATTTTTTAAAGCCTTTTTGTATATTTAAGCATTGCAAACGATGAATCATTAGGGAATCAGTCTTAATTATGGTTAAAAATGGGGCTTATTTATAGGTTCCATGTACATGAGAATTGGGCTGCATGAAATATTACAATTTCATAGTACAAAACATTTAATTTCGTACACTTGCTACAGGGTAAATATAAAACTTTTACTCTTCTTCAAATCACCACTTCATTTCTCTCCCCCTTTCGCCTAGTATCCCATAAAGAAGATAATCATGAAGAACACATGTTCCTACACTCAATTAACATACAAAATCATTTTACTTTTGCTGACCACCAACAGATTCATTCATAAAATGAATATTAAATTAATTAAATAAAGACGAAACAAAACCCCGTTCCCCGATTTCTTCCTTAAATTTACCAACTATTCGTGAGTTATTTTTGCATTAAGCTCACTTTGTTTGTTTCATCAAAATTTGTATGTACTTTCTGACGTTAAAATTAAGCACTGCGTTAACATTTTTGTAAATCAGTTTGAAAAACAAAAGAAATCGTAAAGAGTAAAGCGAATAAACGAAACTCAGGATAAAGGAAGGATATTTTAGACATGCATACATATGAAACTTACGCCTGAAAGTATGCAACAATCCCAGTGAGTAACCTTCAGCTTGAAGGATTGAACAATGAAAATCGTGCTAAAATGAAACTGAAATGAAAATGAGTTTTCACACACACACACACACACACACACACACACAGCCCCATACACAAAAAAAAAAAACACACACACAGTCAAACGCACATGCACATATATTGAGAAAACAATTCTGCACTTGCACTTGACTGAAAATGCTTTCGTTTAAAACTTGCATTCATGTGGCTCCAATGATTTTCCAGTGAAACAAACACTCTTCATCTATTGTATTCTAAAAATGTATGTATGTATGTATGTGTTGTGCGTATTATGTGTGTGTAGATTGGTTGGTTTTAGCTTAGTTCTTAGTTTTACTATAAACTACAACAAAAAAAAGTGAAAAAATATTCTAAATTTTCTTCTAAATTTTACGCACGTTTCTCTTCTCTGTCCTCTACAAATACTAAACACATTCACACTCACACGATATTTGCTCATGCACACTGCACCCAATCATCCGATCATCTCTCTCTCTCTTTCACACACACATTAGCCCAATAGAATTAAACCGTAAATGTAGCATTTCTAATACTTCTTCTTCCCAAAAAATGTCCATGTACCTTTTCCATTGACCATTAACCAACAAAACAACAATTCATATCCAACGCACAAAACAGGTCAAGCGAACAAGGCGACGAAGAAAGCAAAATACTAAAACGCCATCACCACAACAACCATCATCAAGTGTTGCATTTGATGAATCCATTGATGATGACGCCATCACCGCCACTTTAATGAGAGACACCACACAAACTCCACAACAACAGCAAGTTCAACAAACGAAAGCTTTGGCACCAGCTCTTCCACCAATCTATTTGGAGTCAACACTACTGCAACGACAGTTTGCCAATCCAATTAGTTACTTGGGTGGTCCACGTCTAGCGCCACGTAATCGAAATAGCATCGAATCCATTTTATCATTGGATTAGAAATACTACGCACGATCGATAACATATGTACAATATGTATGCTTGGACGCTACTAATCTTCCATCCTTCCTAGGCTAGTCTAGTTTAACTTAATTACAATAATATTCTTGGTGCTTAATTTTATAAAACCCGCATAAAATGTTATTTAGTTCCTAAAATACCAAAATTCTTGGATACCAAAACAACTCTTATGTGGCCAGTTAATTTAAAATTTTTTATTTATATCCATAAACTAATTTTATTATATTTATAAGTTGTTGTTGTTGTTGTTATTGTTAATTTAAATAAATACATTTTTTTTTTAGCAATCGTCCTTCTTTTTTCTCTATTTGAATATCAAATATCATAAGAATTATTTAAAATTATTTACAAGGATGTCGATCAACAAACACCTCTTATATCAATATGGAAACATTTAATCATCCATTTCATTACATTTTTCTAGTGCATAAGAACTGACAAACTGCTCTACATATTCCGGGTTTAGTGCAGCTCTGGCTCGTTCATATAGACTAAAAATTGTCGAAGGATTACCATTGTTCCTTTCGAATTTTATAAAATCAAGCCAAACTGAGGGCTCAGTTTTACCAAATAAATATGTCATACGTTCGAAGGATTCACGACAATGTTTGATATCCGATGGTTCCTGAAAAGAAAAAAAAAGAGAAAGTCATGTCAGTAAGATTGAAATCAATATAGGTATGTATGTACATAGATTTTTAATAAAAGTTTAATTTCATAAGTGACTGGCAGTGCCTAGGAGCCCAGAGAGGACTAGTCAGTCTGGTAAGAACCTAACATAAAAAGTAGATGCAGCTACATTTCCACCAAACAAACCTCTCTCCCCTTCCCCTGGGCATTATGCCTTCTCTAGAACTGCTTTGCGTATTACTTTATAGTAGGCACCCAAGGCAATCCTCTATTCACCAAAGCCTAGGCTCTCCACATTTATATTTATATTTTACATGTGCGGTGGGCAGTCGAATATTGAATATATGTATGAATGTACAATATTTGTCTAAACCATCTTATTTACTGTCACAGTAGAATCTCACAAAGTAAAACTCTGAAAAATTAAAATCTTCCAGTTATTAGAACCAATAGATGTAAACCATTCAATCCTCTAAAATTAAAATTTCAAATGATGAAAGGGGGAAAATTGCCACAAAAAATACTTAAAAAAGCGGCCAGGGAGGGGGTTCCGTCCTAGATTGGAGTTTGTATGGGAGGTAATCTCTCTAGTGGTCCGATTTTACTGATTCCAACAAATAAACACAATTTTTTTTGTTCTAAATTTCTGTTCAATAGTCCAAAAAAAAAAAAGTTTTTGGAACAAGAACCTGAACTTTAATAGTGAGTTTGTATGGGAGGTACCCTCCCTAGTCTGCCTATATGCCTGATTCCAACAAATGTATAGCGGTTATATCACAAACTTATTGTGTTTAAATTTCAGTTTGATAGGACAAAAATCGAAAAAGTTTTTCTAATAAGAACCTGAATTATAATGGGGGTTTATATGGGAGGTACCCTCCCTAATGTAGTTTAATTGCCCTCCGATATAAAAAGATTCCATTACTACACACATGAATCAAAAAGATCGTGAACTAAAAGCAGCCGGTGAAAGACATCCAAAGTGACCAAAAATCACAAATGTCATCTAGCAAGGTTATGACACCCATATTTTAGGAACACAAATGGTATTTTGTTCATGCAAAAGAAAAATGTTATTCCGCCAAGACAATGCCTCGTGCCCCAAGACGATGAAAACGATGGTTAAATTGAATAAATTAAGCTTTCAAATGCTTCCCTAGTCACTTTAGTCCAAATGTATCCTCCAATGACTAATGGTTTTTTGCAGGTTCAAAAAGAAATTTGGCTCAAATGAAGAAGTGATTATGAGCAAAGACATATTACTCTTTTAAAAAGGCTTTGAAAAGTTAAAGAAAGATTGTAATAAATGTATCGCCTTAATATAATAAAATATTGTAACGCATAAAGTGAACGAAAGGATATAAAAAGTTATACTTACAGGATACTCTACACTTAAATCCAGTTCGATCATTTTCTTGTGCAATTCCTTTTTATATGGCGGAATATCAATTAATTCATTGTATACTCTCCGTGCCCGCTTTATGCCACCAATTGTCATGCAATATTCAAGATAATTGCAACGTAATTCAATAAATTCATCGAAATTCTTCTTACAGCCTTCACGATAAAGTTCTAGAACTATCTTTTTGGCCTCTGGCATTTTACTATAATAAGTAATGATGCGTAACCACAGGGAATACGATTGATTGCGTAAATGAATTGTGGCATTTGTCAATAGATCTTCCATATTCTTTTGATCATCTTTAGCAATATACATTTCCATTAAACGCTCATATAATTGTGGATTCTTTTCATATTCTATAGCTTCGCGGAATATCTTTTCGGCTACAGTGGGACCCTCAATTGTTTTATGCATTAAATCACAATAAGCCAAATAATGTTCCACGCTCATCTTGTGTGATTCGTGTCCGGTTTTAAAAGCTTTGGCTAAACATTTACGCTTTAAATTAGCCTCTTCCGCCATATCTTTATTTAATTGAAGCATTGCATTTATATAGAGATTCCACATTTTTGATGTGTTTAACTTTGAGAAAAATCAAATCTTAAGATTAGTTGGTATACAAATATTTTCCATTACTTACAGCAGACACTGCACTTTCATAAACTGCACAACATTGTTCAATACGCTTCTCAAGGGAATAGGACTTCCAGGCAAATGGTTGGTTTGTCACATTATCCTTAGTTTCATTCTCTTTTTCATCACAAAACTCTACGATATCGACAAGACTAAGACCATTTAACTCACGCTGTGCCAAAGCATCCCACAAGTTTTCGTGACGTGGCGCAGAGTTTTTCAAATCTTGAATAATCATGTATTGAAGTGATGCAGTCATAATTACAAATTGTGGTTGCTCGCATATCGTTAGAAGTTTAAGAAAGAAATCGGGATCCTTTATTTGTGTTCTAGTTGATTTATATAAGGTTACCGTAGCAGCCAAGCTAATATCTTGTTCAGATTCTGTGTTATTGTTTAAGCAACGGTTATCACTCATCTTTAGGGTGTTGTTAAGCATTATTTGCATAAAAGACATGTATTCTTTCCGAAGTTGGATGACGATTTAATCCACGCAAAAAAATTGCTTTTGTGCGTTTGATATCCTGCGTAGTTTCATAGGTCCACAAAGCAGCTTCAGCCCAAACATTTGGCTTATCAGCATGAAACTATGGATATCAAAATTATATGTATGTAATAGTATTACGTATGAATAAAGTTAAAAATTTACTTACCGATAACATTTTCTCATAGATGCCAGCGACTTCAGTGGGATTCGATTTCTTGCTGAACTTTAAGAAATTTTCCCATAAATGCACTTCATGAGGAAAGCGTCGCAGGACATCACGATACAAATATATAATGCGTGAGGATATTGAAGCCTTTAAGCCAGATAATTGTATATCTAATTCAATTTCCTTGTCTTCCATTAATTTAAACATTTTTCGTTCATAAATAATGTATTCAAGATAATATTCTGGTGACTTTATGGGTTGTGTAATTTTATATAAGAAATCCTCACGTTTGTTAATACATTGCCTAAATAGAATTAATATTAAAATTATTATTATTTTTTATTATTATTAATGTCATTTTTGACATACTTGATTGCTTCGTCTGACAACAATTGATGATGTTTCATTTTCTCATATTCTGGGAGCATTCGCTCCTGCATTTCTGTCACAAATTCAGCCATTTTGTTATTATTTTGATTTATTTTACAAGTTTCACAATTAAATATTTATTAAAGTCAAAAAAATAACTAAATATACCAACAGAATTGCGATATGCACGTGTTGCTTTTTCTTCTGTTCATGCAAATCACCCTAATGCTGTTCTTTTTTTGACAGCCGAGGGCTGGAAAGATAATTTAATGAGAAAAATTTAAAATGCTTTATGTTTCATATGAACACATAAGCATTTAACTCATTTCATTATTTAAAATCATATATATCATAGTTGCAAAAGAAAAGTGATGCCAAGAAATAATTCTTCCCCTTTAAGCAAATGCGAACAGATAATATGACATTAGCCTGATGTTTGTGACGCATAGTTCCTTGCGTATGTATTATACTTATTGAATAGATTTGTCCCTGTTCTGTGTGATATTAATCTCATTTTGTACACTTGCATTTTTTATCTGCCGTACGCAGATTGCATGACAAAATCAGAATTCACCGATTACAGCAATTTTTGTATGCAAACAAAGATGAAAAAGTGTTCAAAAGAAATGAAAATCATATTGTATATTTATGGTTTGGTGATTTGAAATTAATGTTCTGTCTTGTTTATAGGTGCCTACGGACAATGCAAAGACAAATAAAGTTTCGCCATCCATGCTCTAATCCCATGTATGGCGTTAGAGCAAGGAGCTACCAGCGCGTTTAGTGTTTCACCCTCAGATAATATAGTTCATAAATGTATCATTAAACCAGGGGGCTTCATTTACTTTTAATCAACTCGGGCCTCCTAATAACTTAGTCCAACACTGTAAATATGCAGCTGTTTTTACAATTGCTTTATTTACAACGTGAAAATTATTGGGATTTTCACGAAATTCTTCATTGACCAAGGCAACGCTTAGTCAAAAGACGCAATCTTTAGTAAATATCCATCAGGCATGAATTGATTAGGGAGCAGTTCAGGATTACAATCCAGACCCCGTGAATGCCATGTTTCGCTCGAGTTGGGGGCTAGTCAGTCATCTTGTCACTCCAGCCTCGAATGGTCATTATGTAACAAACCCATAAGAATTTCTAGATTTCCTTTGCTGCATATTCTTTTTGTTCGAGGAATCGAAGACTGGTCCAGCTTAGACCATATCAGCATGTGCTCTGCTGGTTTTTCTTCTTCATTGTACATATAATATACATTGATTGTTAAGACTTGTGGACCGAGTTAGCCTCAGTATACTTCTGAATATTTTCTTCAAATATTGGATTTTTTGTGAAACTCCAAGGTAGCCTTCATAATGATTCTGGCTCAAGAAGAACACTGAACACTTCGTTTTCAAAATGTCTTAGCACCTAAATAAGATCAACATTGCATGAATTTTGGCCTGAAAAACATCAATACTCTTTGCCCATACTGCTGAATAAATGATTACTTAGGTTTTTTTTCCCATAGTATCCTGTTGTAACTCCAAGGGAGCGGTTACTTGCTCAATTACAGCTATGGGGGCAAGGTTGCATACTCTGATGAAAACATCATGGCTGAGGGAACGTTAGTGGCACATTAAACAAGCTTTCTATAATAGCACTAGCGGTGATAGTAGAGTCCATCTGGACCGCAATGAACAACTGTAGCTCCTCGTAGCTTGTTTAAACTGGGTGCCATTCAAGGGGAATTACTTACTTGTAGTTTTCTGCACCAGCCTCTGTTCAAAAGCCATGAACCCATTACTAGTGAGGATGGGTTTCAGGAATTCCGCTACTATAACAGCAGCTTTGGTAATAGATGTAATCGCATTTGCATTTCTTTCCCACAAGAGTTCGGAAAGGCCTTGGCTATGATGTTCCAGACGATTTTTTCAATAGCCCTGAGCCAAGTATGTAAGATATCACCAAAATATGGTATGGAAACAAACTCACCTATGCCCAATATGAGATGCTACACACAATGTCCGCCTGCTGGATTGTCACTTTGTCGTGTTAAGGGGGGCTTTTTATATGAACATAGGAAAGCTTTCCCAAAAACAAACTAAGAACACCCAAAACCAGACTTAGCTGATAGCTGATAAGTTTCTGTGTCTTAGCAGCCGCTAGAATATTCTATCTTAAGACTCATGCCCCCTGTCTGTTCCCTAGAGAACCAACTAAAACCAAATAAAAGTTAAGAAACAAATGAATTTGTTGTAAGTATAATTTATAATTTATTTAAACCTGTTTTTATGTTTTATTTTTTTTTCTCTTTTTTTTTGTGATATATAAAATTCTAATATGTTTAAATGCCATATACTTAGTAGAATAGATCGATTCGCGTGAATTGCAAATTCATCGTCGATGTATAGTACAAAATACATTAAGAGTATCAATAATCAATCTGTGTATGGATGAAGAAATACCAATAAATTTGAAAAAATAAGTCTAAACTCTATTCTTAATAAAATAAAATTATACATTTTTATACTGATGAGAGGATAAAACGCATGTAGCGTATGGTTGGTTGGTTGGTTGGTTTCCGAATGAGAAAAACGGTGGAAATTTTGCTGGATTATGTATTATACACTTATTACAAACGCTTCATCATGAATAACAGAGATGATGCTATGAATGGTTTTTTGAGTACTTTGTCGACTGACGTTTAATTGGCTTCTATAACCAATTGCGACTGCCACGTCATATATTGTTCTCCTTGGTTTTAGCAGCAGCAGATGCAGCAGGAGCGGGTGTTGATGATGATGTCGAGTTGTCTTCAGTTTTGGTTACAGCACCAGCAGTTCCGGTAGCTGTAGAGTTGGCATTACCTGAAGCTGCTGAGGCATCATCGGCATCATTGGCCTCGGCAGATGCCGCACCTGCAGCACCACCTTTTTCACCTTTCTCTTCTTTAATGTCGACGCCGCTTGTGCTTTCAGTTATCGTCGGTTTGACATCTTTTTCAAGACGCGGGCGTTTACGTTGGCCCTTGTACGAACGATTGTCACGGCGTCCACCTTCACCTTCATCCTCTGAATCTGAAAACTCATTTTCGGGCACAATCCTTTTATCTTTATCGCTTTGTGGTAAACGTTCGTCTTTGTCCACTTTATCTTCATCCTCTGATTCATCATTGATTGCATCCTCTGGTATGGCTTGGATTTGTACACCGGGAGCATGTGGCAACATTCGTAAGTTCTCAAAGAGACGATTCTTGATCTTTTCCAAGTACTCTGAGGTATTTTGATTCGCCATGTTGCTTGGACTGATGTGCAACTTGAAATCAGGACCGAAATATTCAAAGTAATCATTGTAGGGCAACTCGTTGGCAATTTCAACGGCGAGAGCCACTGATGTCTCATATGTCCAACAACGTGAAACATTGCGTATTGTGTAACCACCACCGCCAACCATCAGGAATGGCAAATTGTATTTCTTGACGAATTCAACGCATTTCCCGTGCCCCCTTACGGTCAAATTGAAGCAACCCAAACGATCACCAGTCAAGGAATCAGCACCGCATTGCAGAACAACAGCAGCCGGTTGGAATGTCTCCATAACTTTGGTTATGATGGGCACAAAAATCGATTCATAGGCATCATCATCCATGCCATCACGTAACGGTATATTCACTGCATAGTATTTACCCTTGCCAGCGCCAATGTCCCGTAGATCTCCTGTTCCAGGGAAATACTCACCATACTTGTGGAAACTTACTGTCATAACACGATCTGTTGTATAGAAAGCTTCTTCCACACCATCTCCATGATGTACATCAATATCTATATATAGAACGCGCTGATGATATTTCAACAATTCCAAGATGCCCAGCACAATGTCATTGACATAACAGAACCCGGAGGCTTCAGATTTCTTGGCATGATGCAATCCACCTCCCCAATTGATGCAAATCTCTGATGCTTGTTTATTCAGTTTAACGGCAGCGGCAACCGAGCCGCCGGCAGACAATTGGCAGAACTCATAAAGACCATCAAACACCGGGCAATCCTCACCAACATTGAAGCGTTGCATTTGTTTGTTATACTCGGTCATGTTATCCGGTCGAATGGATCTGAGAAACCGTACATATTCATCGGAATGAAACTTGGTCATCTCATCGGCAGTGGCTTTATGTGGCCGCTAAAGATACGAAAAAAAAAAAAAACAGAAAAATTGTAATTTAATTTCATTTTTCATTCATCATCAAGTCGCCGGACTTACATAAATCTCCATTTTCCGATAGAGTCCATAGTTCAATAAGAGATTATGGGTCATACGTATGCGATGAGGTTTCATAGGATGCCCTTGCCCATAGTAATAATTACCTATGTCACCTAGAAAAGATTTTTTTTTTTGTTTTTTATTATTATTTTATATTTAAGATTTCTGGTTATTAAACATTCATTAAAAAGTTTATAAATTAAGAAAAATTACTATTGAAAATTTTAAATTCACCAGAAAAAAAAGAAAACCATGATATTGCGAAAATAAAATTTTACATCGAGTGTCACCAGGTGCGTCTATGCACAATTTACTTTTACAAAGCATTCGTTATTCTCACGTTTATGCTTTCTGTGTACGTATACCAACAAAAAGTCATTGTGTTTTTTTCTTATGGTTGTTTCGTGTTAAGTGAAAAGTACTCTGTCGACAGCCGCTTGGGTATAGTCAACGCAAAGTTACAATTTTGCAAAAACGTGAAAATTATCATGATGATGCTTTGGACAATTTACAAAGAAAAAAAAATTTTTTTGCAATCATAATTTATGTAAATTATGTTTAACAAAGTGAATATAATAATTTATAATAATTATTCTTTAAACTTACTGTCATAGTAGTAGCAAACTCGTTTTTTACTATGCGATTGCATTTTTATGCAATTTTTGTTTCACTCAAAAATTCTTTTAATTTATTTATTTGAAAATATTACTTTTGATTCCACTAATCTTAATTTTCTTTCCGTTTTTCTTGGATAAAACACGAGTTCCTTCCACACAGAGACACAATAGAAGAAAGTGGATGACGACCGAACATTAGTAGTGGTCCAAGCAAGCCAATTATGTATCATAAAACAAGTTGGTATCCCTTTACATCAAAGCAGGTTGGCAGTTTCTTTCTTTGTTTCAACACTTCCAAATAGTGAATGGAGTTGGCAGCAGACCAAAACTTGTTTGATTGAAACCTACCAATGCCACTTGTTGGTGCAGTGTTGCCTGACTTAAGATTTTCACAAAAACAAACTGACTATGTGAATTTTCTAAACAAATTTTGATTGTGCATCTCAAGAAATATTTTTCTTACGAAAGAAAATATGTCCATTTTTAAGAGATAATTACAATGCCGGATAAAAGTTCAGCTTGTCTTTCCTGATGAGTTCAAAAACTTTATGAAAACATGTTGTGTTTTTTATGAGACTTTTTAAATAGTTGAGTATGTAGTATAAGTTAAATCATGACACATGCCATGTTATGCATCATTATTAATTTTAATTTTTATAAATTATTATTATATTGGTAAATGGTTAGTATCAACTTATGGCAACATTGTTAGCAAATATTTTTCAAACCTTTCGAACACTGCACCAACTCCTATGCACCATCGAACACATCGAGCACTATCAAGCATGTGTGTCAGTCCAGTCTTAATTCGCTACTTTTACAAAGCTACTCGTTGTTTCGCAGTCGAATTTTGACTATTGGACAGAGCACAGCTGCGCACGCACGCCGTTCGGTCGTTTTCGCTTGCAAATTTCAATACGAATGTTGAGAATAGAGTTCGGCATGTGACCGGTGTGAATATTGGGGAAAACGTAAAATTTAAAAAGAAAATTGGCGTGCGGTTGTCGTTTGTTTTCGAAGCGAGTGCGTTTTAATTTTTTCTCATTCGTCGGCAAAGCAAAGAAAAGAAGAAACACCGATAGAGAAGTAAAGAGAAGAGAAGTATTTTGTTAGTGTCCAAACACAAAAAAATAAAAAGAAAAAGAAGAAGAAAAACATCAACAACATGAATTAATAAGAAACAATAATATCAATTTTCATAAATTAAAAACCAAAGCAAATGCAATAAAAAGAAAAGAAAACACACAACACAACAACAACAATAACAGCAATAAAGTTCAAGCGACGAATGAAGTTAAATGAAGTATGATGAAGAAGAAGTTAAACATAAAAGAAAGCAAGAAAGAAACAAAATAGTGTGCGGCGACGGCGATACACAATAAAAGGAAGCGAAAATAAAGCAGAAGAGTAAAAAAAAGAAATCATAAAAAAAAAGAAGAAAACGAACGACGACAGCGGCGGCGTCGGCGACATTTGCTTATTGGGCTCGCCCCTTTTTTTGTGTTGGTGTTGTTACATGCGTGTGTTTGTGTGTGTGCGTGTGTGTGTGTGAAATGCAGTTTTCCATTAAATGCAAAACAAAACAATAATAAAAGAAATTATTTTGTATAAATTTAAAAAATAAAAACAAATTAAATCAAATTGAAAACAAAATGCATTCATTTGCTTTGGCTTCTCTTTTATATTCTTAGATGCTCTTTATCTCTCTCTCTCTCTCTCGCGATCTTTGTCCCTGTGCCCTTTATAGTAAATGTCCTTATATCTTTTTATTACTGTGCGTTGTTATTGTTCTTGTTGTTGTTGTTTGTGTTGCTGATGCTGTTGTTATGCGCGAATTAGCAACAAATTGCGAGAAATTACTGTGTCTGCTCTTAGATAGAAAAACATTGATGAAGTGAATAGATGAATAGGATGAAATGGACAGAGTAAAATGAAGAGAAAGAAGAATATGTCTATCTCATTGTTTACCTGCTTTTGTTTTTGTGATTTCTTCTTTTTCTTCTTCGTTTATTTGACGGCCCCCTCTTGTATTTTATACATAAATTGTGATAACAATAGTTTTTTTTTTTTACTATTGAGATTCTTCTCTTTCTTATATTGGAGCAGGTGGGGGTCATTGATTTAAATATTTCTCTTGATGTTTTTCCTTTATTTCTTAGTTTACTTTTCTGGTTTGTTGTCCTTTGTGAAGTTTTTCATATAAATAAATGTAAAAACCAGAAGAAAAAAAACATTTGTCTTCATCAATTTGATTTGTTTGCCTTGATACTTTATAATTCCTTTTAGGTGAAAAAAAAAAAATATTGATCAAAATTATGATATTTCCTATGCAAAATTCAGAGAGAAACTGAGCATTAAGAAAGTAAGCAGCATCCCAAGGCCTTAAATGACAGGTGACAGGTAGAAAGACTCAACAATTGTCGGACACGGTTTATCAGTCACTTTATTTGAGTGTGGTAAGGTTAGTCTTAAGGTAGGAATCCACTATACAAATATTTGCGCAAATGTTATAAAGAGAGAGAGAGCGCAAGCGATGTGTGTGTCGTCGATGTTTGAGATGTTTGATCAAAACGTTTTGATTATTCTTCAAATCTTTACTCTCATTTTTTTTTGTGGATGGATGAAATTCTCTCATTCTTGTGTATATTTTGATGTGAATAGATGCCGGTGTTCAACGGACAAAACAAAGAAACGGTAATTGATTTAAAAAAAAAAACTAAAGTAATTCGAAACTATGAACGAATTATGATGACAACAACAACTATTTGCGCAAATATTTGTATAGTGGATTCTTACCTTTAATTAGAAAAGATCTGTGCAATAATGTGATGTGTTGGCAACATTGAGTTCGTCACATTCTTCATTATCAGTTCATTTAATGAGAATGTGATGCAAAAAAAAAGCAATACACTCGGCACATCACATAAAGGAAGAAGAAGCAATGTGATGACAATCAAAATGTTTTGATATTTGCCAAGGGATTGGGCAAACTTTCATTGTATCGGCAGCTAAAGGATATTAATTTCCTCAATCACCATTGGCAACATAAAGTCATGATGCTATGTGGTCTTCCTAATACTACATAGTGCACCAGTTATGCGTTTTAGAGCCTTACTTTATGTTGCTTGTATCGTTTTTGATGTCATAAGGATCAGTGGTCCTCCATATATGAATGCGTGCATCAACAAACTGGGGCTATCACTTGTTTATATAACATGAATTTGTTGTTGAGTGACAGTTTATTGTGCGCAACGCAACGCAATGACACTCCAAGTGAATCCCTTGTCCAGAATCAGGCCTAGGTAACGAATATGATTCACATGAGAAACTATTCTCGAGTCGTGCAATATAACTGAATAAGCGCTGCTTCTTAAATGTGTTCGAAGCTGAAAAGAAATAATAATAATGAAGAGCATTTTGAGTGTGGGAAGGTATTAACTCATGATATATATAACTTAGCACAGAAGACCAGGGTGATCCATGAATGAAATCAAAAGGCCCTTTTTGCATTATCTAAGGGGCACAGGGACCCTACTTTACCCGTTAATTGTTCTTCAATCTCCTTACAGTTGAAACAATACAAATTTCAATGTGATAATAGAAATAATGAAGAAACTTTATAAACTCGGAAGATAATTCAATATTTTAACAGGTTTTTTTTTTTTTTTCTTATTTTTTATTGATTTCTATTCCTCTCTTCCATTGTATGATGCATTTAGGTTATCATAACAAACAAACAAAGAAAATTAACTGTTTAAAGAAAAGAAGCCGTTAACGATTTTCGTATTACAAATTTAGAAAAGGAGCAAAACAGAAGAAAAACCAAAACAAATTTGAAAACGAAAAAAAAAAAAACCAAGAAAGAAAAACAGAATTTGCTGAATTTATTCAATTAAACGAATTAAAGGTGAGTAAAGTCAGATTTTCTTAATTTTTAATAATAAAAAAACAAAAAACTATTAAAAAAATAATAAAATACAAAATCTCAATTAAAAAAAAAAAAAAGAAAACATATGCTGTTATTTACTTCCCTCTTCTGATTGGCATGCCCACACACAAAACTCACACATGCAAGCACAATCAGTCATTCTCTCTCTCTCTCTCCCTGTGTATGTGTGCCTGCATATTTTTGTTGCTGTTGTTGTCTTTCATTTTCATCATCTTTATTCCAATAATTTAAAAACGCTGCGTTGTCCGTTTTGTTTCATTTCTCGTTTCCTCATATTCATTCATTTGTTCGTTTATTTTGAGTTTTTAATGATAATAATAAGTACCGTTAAGGCAAAGTAAAGCCAATGAACGAACACACACACACATGCAATTGCAGAATCACTCACTCACACTTACGTTGAGATACATTCACAGAAGCACATGCATCAATATTTTCAACATAAAAAAGTACCATAAAAACAACAGAAGGCAGAAAAGCATCAACTGAAATAATGATGATGTTGATGATGATGATGTAAAGCCAAGCAAGACAAAAAACAACGATAATAAAATAATAAAAAAAAAAAAAGAAGCAAGGCAAAGAAGTAAAGTTCAAGATTTTGTGGCTTCATCTGGTGATACCGATGCTCCCTTCTTTCGCTTCCTCCACCCCTTACAATAAACAACAAACAGCATGCACAGAAAGTATCATCGACATCAACACAGCAATAGCAAAAATAGGCATGAACAAACATGAAAACATAACTTCATCTGATTACTTTGTCTCTATTTCAGTCTCTTCTGCTGCTCTCAGTGCTGCTGCCATTGCTTCCAAAGTTGCTGCTTTTATATTACTTTATTTTTTAAAAAACATTTTTCGTTTATTTATCTCTATATCTGTCCTCTATCTCTCTCTCACTCTCTTGGCGGTTCGTTATGTTTCAACTTATGCTAGGCTGCTGATAAAAACACAAATTTTGTTTTATTACTTTCAAGTGAGAAGCACAGCAAGCGCAAACTTGAGTCTTCTCCTAGCATAGAGTGGCTTCTGTTGTTGTTGTTGTTGTTATTGTTACTAAGAGAGTTACAGTTGCAGTCTGTCTATCCCACTGTCTGTCAGTCAGTCAATGCCAGCGCAACAGACATCAAGAAGAAGAACGAGACTAGGAACGCCATAACAATAACAACCACGCAACACTCACAATCAGTACTATGAGAGAAAGAGAGAGAGAGAGAGAGAGAGAGTAGAAGAATAATGAGCAGCAGCAACAGCAGGCGAAGCGTCGTCGTCAGTTAAGCTCAAGCTGAGCCGATCTGAATCAAGTCAGCAGAAACAGCAGCTGGTCTTTGGTCTTCTTTCTTATTAGAGGGCAACGTCAACTGAGACGCCAACTGAGAAACATCTGCATTTTCATAAATAACATGTTTACTTGTGTTGTTGTTGTTGTTGCTGTTATTATTGTGGGGTTTTTTTTTTTTTTTAAATTTATTTCTTTTATTTCACTCTTCTTTGCTGATGACTGACGACTTCTTTAGTTATGTTTTTCACTTCATTCGTCGTTGTCTGAAACGAATCGTTTTCATTCACAATAGACAAGACACACAAAAACAAAGTCTCTGTTTGTCTCTGTTGTTTAGTTAAAGAGTCGCCTCGATTTGTGTTGTTGTTATAATAATATTTCCCCTTCTTCTTCTTCTGTTTCTTCTGGGCAATGCTTTGTTTGAATATATTTTGTGTTATCTTTGCTTATCCTTTGCCCTCATTTGTTGCTTATTTGTTAGATCATCATTGTTTTTCTTAATGTTTATTTTTTGTTTTTTTTTGTTTCTTATTTTATTTCACCTTAAGTTGTTTGTGTGTGGCTTTTTCTTGTTGGATCTTTTTTTATCTATTCATTTCATTACTTTACCCCTCCTACCTACCTCATTGATGGTGTGTTTATTAATATTAAACTCCAAAAATAAACTACATTACAACAAAAAGTAAATACATTTACATTGCTTATAGAGTGAGAGAGGGGGGAACAAGAATCTAAGACAAAAATCTATTCATTCATTCATTCTTATCGAAGTACATGTGCTCTCCACAGAAAAAGACAATTAATTGGTACAATTTAAGAATTTATTATCTACTGATTACCATTAACCAAATTTGATTTCTTGTCAGTACCCTTGATAGATTTCTAAAGATGAGAGAGTCTCATACATAAAATAATAAGTATATAGAACTGCCACATATTCACAAATATTGGTTTCGGGTTCTCCTATTGATCGACACAGAGTTTCCAAAAAACAAAACAAATCCAGAATGTTAACAGTTTGGAATAGAATGAATCCATTCTCTATGATTTCAATCTGTTGACGCTGACTTTCCGGGACTTAAAAATCAAATGCAGACAACATTTGGAATCATCCGTGTTATTCAATACCTTAACCATATAGACAGACGCCCGTATTCACATTTTGCATGCGACTGGTTCGTTGGCCCAGAGATTAGTGCGCCGGCTGACATCCCAAGAGTCACGGGTTCGATTCCCGCTCAAGGCAAGTCTGGCCCTGCACTTTTCTAATTTCCTCCTTCCCTTCTTAACTTTCCTCTGTCGCTATTGCTCATACTAAAAACTAGGATATAATATGTAATTATAATCTTAGTTCTAATAAATAAATAAAGAACATTTTGCATGATTAATTTAAAGACACCAGTTTGCTGCGTTCGTCTTTGCGTTCTGTTTCTTGTTTCTGAACCATTTGACGTTCAAAAATTGACCACTTAGTGATGGATTAAATAATCAAAGCGAGCGATTATTAATTGCAATTAATCGTTAATCAATTTTCATTGTAATTTCCATCGAATAACCCGACTAGTCGTTCGTTTCGATTAATCGTTACCAACACTAATCACCACTCAAAATCACATCTAATTCAATGGTTTCACCCTCATTCACAAATGCATTAGATTATAATTCGAGAGAGGATTTCATTTGGTTATCCTTTGGCTGGCTCTTCTATAATCAACCTTGATCATCACCTTCTTGATAGACTTCTTGAATAATCAAAGAGTAGTAGCCAGCATTCAATGTTCATTGAAATCTATTGGTTTCCAATGAAAAATTTCAAATCACGTAGCCTCTAAAACAAATTCTTTCGTGCTAAATCAATTTAATTTTAATGTTTCATTTGCACTTATGTTATGTACATCAGTTTCTTGCTCGGACTCTTGAGCTACCATACTGAATAGTGTGATCAATGTTATGAACAATACTTAGTAGCTGGGCCTCATTGAAAAGAGTGAACCAGTTACCTCATGTCAACACTTACTGTCAAAAATAAGCAACTATTTTTGGATTCCACGCAACAAACATTTCTTTAAAAAGATAATCATGAGATCTATGAAATATAAAGACACAACTAACCTTAATAAAACACTAACTGACAGTTTCCTATCGAAGCTTTCTGCATGGGCAAGACAAGCAATCCTCATACCTGTGTGGACCTATGATGGTGGTTACAGTTTTCCAATTGCAGAGTGCTTAACCAATATCTATATGTAATTGTTTTTAATTAATTTGAAGATTTCTTTAAGAAGACACTTTCTTACTAACTTCATCACATAGTTGATATAGCCAGCCCTGTTACTTATCCAATAGAGAAAGAGGGTATTCAGTATACATTTGTAAGGAAGTGCAATACTACACAAAACGATGAATGAATAAGACACAAGATGGAGAGGAAAAAATACTTTCGCTTTGTGTAAATATTTATTTTATTTACATTTTGGTTTCGTCAGTAGAGGTGGTTTCTTCTTGCTTCTTCATTTCATCTACTCATCTCGTTGTCGTTACTGTTTGTTACTCCATATTACTTACCTGCTTGGTTGGCCCTGTCTTGCACTCATTCCCACCCGCTCTCTGTTAGTCAGTCATTCATACTACTGATTGCGTTGTTTTCATTTTTTATCGCCAACAACGACGACGTTGATGTTGATGGCGGCATTTCTTTTGACTTTGACGTTGATGTTGTTGAAGAAGACTAAACAAAAAAAAAAGAAAAAAAAAAATACCAACACAAGTCGACGGACGACAGAGTTAAGTTGATAAAAATAGTTGCACTTGAAGTTTATATAATTTTATTTTTATCATTTTCTTTTCTTCTGTATTCCTTTTCAAAATATTTACTTGGTTAAGTGAAAAAACAAGCAAAGAAGAAGCAGATATAGGAGAAGCAATAGAAAATCCTTTTCTATATATTGTTTTTTTTTTTAGTAAAAGCACCAGCAGCAATTTATACTATAGGAGAAGATTTCATGTTTTCTCTATAACAAACCGACCACTATGTTCCTTAAAGAAAGTGGACCACTTGCTTTGTAGAGCTCACTTGCCTTTTTCTGTTGCACTAAGTGTATGGTTAGCAGCAGTAAATACAAGTACAATAATATACAATAGAAAGGAAGAGGAAAATCCATCCAATCCTTTAGAAAATGCAATCAGCTTTTCTTCCTGGTCTTTAGTATGTGAAAAATCTTGAGAGTAAAATCTCATCATGCTAAGCAAAAGCAATACAAGAAAGGAATGTGTTGCATGCATTTTATACTCTCTGATAAGGGAACGGAACAGAGAGATGAAATGGAGAGAAGTAAAGAGGAGAGGAGAGGAGAGTAGAGGAAGAGAAAATTGTATGAATGCAAATTGCATGCAGTAAATACAATTTGATTTCAACTGCTGCAATTCAAAAGTCTTCTTCGATTTGCCAACACAACCTAGTTACATACACACATACATACATACATACTCTCCAGATTCTTTCTTTATTACTATGAGTAAGGAAGGACAACTTGACTTCTTCCTGACTATGCCTTTTTATTATTGGCATCCTTTTCCTCCTACTCGGGTCTGTCTGTGTGTGTGTGTAATAGAATTTCCTTGTTATTTAAGCACAATAGTTTTCCTAACGCATTTTCCACATCACAGAACAATGACAGGCAATAATCTATAATAGTTTATATGGATGAGTGTCTATCTATGTATGTGTGTGTGTGTGTGTGTGTATTTGTATAGATGACTGCATAATAGAAAAGATTATTACTTGATAAGAAATTTTATATTCATGTTTGTTGTTCATATTTAATTTAATTATTCATTTGGGCCAAGTAAAAATTGTAATAAATTTTCCATTATTATTACAATGTTTATTTTATAAACTTTTTTAAATTGACTGAACTATTTTCTAAATAAAATTAAATTTAAATTAAAATTAAATAAATTATTCAAATAAGAATTTAGTATGGAATTTGTTTCCGTTTTCCTTGACTTCAAATTGAATTAAAAAAAAAAAAAGAAGAACTTTAATTGATAGAATAGATAAAAGTGTCCTGTGAGAGAAGAGGAGACGAACATGGTTTCTTTAGCAAGCAAATATGTAGTGAACTCTAAAGAGAGCGGAGATAGCAATAGCGTGAGTTGTTGTTGTTGAAGGAGACCAGTTGACTGACACGATAAAGTTTATATTTTTTCTTTTTATATTTAGTTTTGTTTTGCTGTTGTTTCCTCTTTCTTTTATTATGTATACTTTCATTCTACCTGTCATTGTTGTTTAGAAGTTGCAACATTTTATGCTTTTGTTTTTTTTTTATGCTCTTATTGTTGTTATTGCTGTTGTTGCAATTGTGAAAAAGTGCAAAAAAATTAAATTGGAATGGACAAAAAAAAGAAGAAAAAAGAAACAAAAATAAAAAAGTCAAGAATGAAAATGTGTTACGAATCAAAGAAGATAACATTTTACTTTAACGAATTTGATTGTTCCCTACAATATTCATCTTGGTACATAAAAATATTAGAGATTTTTGTGGCGATTTGTAGGAATTTTTAATATGTTTTAGCAGAATTTATTTAGAGGTTCATTAACTGTTTCAATTGTGGATACCTAGGAAATTCCCAATGGCCCAAGTGATCTGTTCTTGGTATCGTCTACAACCTCAAACATAACCTGATCTATGAATAAATCGACCCTTTTACGCAAATTTTTCGTATGTGCTATTTTTTGAAATTGACTATTTGTTGCAAACTTGTTCTAAAGCCATTAACTATCAGCTGGTAAAATATAAAGCAATAATCACTACAGTTTCGGAGATATTGCATTGTTTACATTGCATTATACGAAAGGTGTAAGTTGGCGAAAAAAGATCATCGGTTCAAGTTGTTGAGCCGCATTTGGCCGCTCTGATACTTGTCTTAGGCCACAGATTGGACAACCCTGGGTTTGAAGACAGAAATTTGTTCGCCGTTTCATTGCCTTAACGCCCCCATATTTGCTCTGAACATTAGAAGCCTCTAACGTCTACAAGGAGGCATTATCATCCACTTTAGGACCCCTTGGCGTAGATCATAATCCGATAAATGTCATTGTAATAGATACTTGTTTAACTGCCTTCTCAATATTTTTTACAACTAAATATATTAAGTTATTAGTTCGAAATTGGCAACTAGAAATAAATCAAGAATCCGCAATAGAAATTTTACTGCAGTCATTTTTGAAACGAAGACTTTGCTGACTAGAATCCTGTGAGCCTTTGTCAAGGTTATTACAAACCTCTTCTAATCTAAATCTCACTGTCTGTCAATAAACTAAAAATTATCCAAGAAACTAAAAATATGTGTCAATAAGTACAATACACATTAAGTGTAAAACTTAAAGAAATGCATTCGATTCTAGCAAGTGGATCAAAGATATGTTACAAATTTATAACCCATTAACACCAGACTGAATCACGATGATTCACCTTGGCGTTTTTGAATCTTGATCAGCCTTTTCTAATGTTGGAGGTGCAACAAAATTTGGTCTTTTTTTTTATCAAAAAGTTGTCAAGAATGAATTGAGAGTGACCTTTTCTAAAAATCCGAATCATGGCGAATCAATTCGTGATTCAACTATAAATCCAATTACATTTTACAACAAGAACCCCTGAATGATGTAATTTTTCTTGTGGTTGTTTTCGAATCTGATTTGAATCAATAGTCGAATCATGATTGATTCGAACTACTTCCGGTGTGATTACAACATTATTTATTGCCGAAATCTAGGGAAAAAATCACTTTCCTTGAAATAAAAATATGTAATCTTAATATCTAAATTATCTAGTAATTTAAAACAATGTTAGACAATGTATCACAAAATGAATCTCGAGACTTACATAGCCTTAAATTATGTGTGATCTATAGCTAAAACACTGAAAAGATCTGATATGTGATATGCTTACCATAATCCTTAACTAGATCTCTCAGTCTTGCATTGGAATCACAATTCCTTCATAATTCCAGACATTATCTTATTCAATTGTGTAGGGTAATAAACTTAAACTGCAATAAAAACTTGGAACTTTTGTCTGTGCCAAAGTAACAAAGTTCGAGCATATGAGAAAATGAGAAAGACCATCTATTTATTCCTCCATCCATCCATCTATGTTACTATCTTTCTATCTACTTTTGCTATTGTGATCTAGACAAAGAGAGAGAGAGAGAGATAGAAACTACAGAAAGACCAACTCACATTTTGTTATTTGCTATAGTAAGTAGAGTTTGTTGTACACGATGTTATAAAAGTAACAAGAAGACATCCATTACCTAGATTGATGTTATTGACAATATATTCTTTTTTATTTTCATTTTGTCGTACAAACACTTTTCAGTTATTTAGTTTAATGATATGCCGGGGGAAACGAGGAGGTAGCATCAGACCCATTGACAACTGGCAACGTCGTCCGTCTCCCCCATGACATATACATACCTACAGCACATGATTATCAAGTGCAAATAAGTTTTCACTGTTTTTCATTTTATTATTGACTAATAAAAGAATTTCATTTCATTTCATTTGAAATTTCAATAGTTTCGTCTGTAACTTTTTAAAGTTAACAATTCTCAAATAAACCCAATTAGCATTTTAACTAGATTTAGTAGATATATTTTTCTCAACATTTTTATTCTATCAGAAACAATGTTGAAGTACAGTTGAACTTCAATTATTAGAACAATACAAGATTCTAGTGTCCTGTGTCTGATTCCCAGAAATTGACCAAACTCATTGTTGTTCACGCATAATAAAAGTAGAATACCAGTGAATAAAATCACTTATAATAAAGGAAATTCAAGGTGATTAGAGGTATAAAATAAATCTCTGATCATTCTGGTTAATAAATGTAACTAGACTCTAATGAAAGTAACATAGTTTGAGTTTATCTGATAATGGAAAATGGAACTTTGATGCATAAGGGAGTTTCAAATTCTTTACGAAAATACGCTTTGAATGGGGAAATGGAAGGCTCCTAAGTTGCAGAAATGAGCTTTAGATGAAATCTCCTTTATCTTAGGAACAAAACAGGGTCATCACACAACACATTTTAGGTCGCAAGCGTAACACTTATGTATATTATACCTAAATACCTCAAGTTTCTAGGACAGTCGTTGTCCGCTGTCCTGCCTTCTCTTCCCAAAAAAAAAAAAAAATTAGTGGACATGCCGCTTACGATTATTTTCATTATCAATCGCTCGCTGGTCATCAGTGCGGTTCACATAATCGATGTACAACTGTAGTAGAAGTTAAAAAAAATTCTGTAAATTTTCGCTGGTGGTCGTTTGCCTGCCGGTGCTTTCTCTCAAATAAGCTAAGCAAATAAATTCTACGGGCGCACGGAACAGGATATGCCAAAAGTACACAGTATAAAAAAAAGACAAAAAGGACGATAAATTTTGTTGCCATTTATTTAAGCGCGCCTGATTTTGGAAAAAAAAACTCCCAACTCTCAGGCCCAGTTCCATTCTCTTCTCTTCCCATCTCATCTCGTTTTTTTTTTGCCTTTACATTTGCTGCTATTAATATTGTTATTATTGTTGTTGCTGTGCACGCATTTTTTCACATTTAACGCGGTTCTCACTCTCTCAGTTCACTTAATCGCACGCTCTTTTATTCTCTCGCTCTCTAACTTAATTTTTTTTTTTTTTTTTGTTCTGTGTAAACTTCAAACTTCATTTTGTGTTGTGTGTTTCATTCCCATAAAATTCACTCCTATAGAAACTCTGTCGTTTTAGTTCAATTCTCAGTTTCGTTGATTGTTGCTAGTGGTTGGTTTGGTGGAGTTATTTCTCTGTCCTTTTTTTTTTTTTTATGTTCCATCGTTACACATTCCGTTCCGGATTTTTGTTGATTCATTCAAACGTGTCGCGTTGAGTTTCTTCTTTATAGCTTCATATATGTATAATCATGCATTCATTCATTCATTCATGATAGGGGACATTGATATAAAATCATGTATGTATATATATATATCTTCTTTCTCTCTGTATGCTATATATTTTCGATAATATTGAAGCGCGTGTGTTTTTGTTTTCTTGCCGTTTCCAGCAGCCTGCAGCTTCTTGTCCTGTGTTATGCTGTGAGCTGCTGGTATTTGTTGGTGACTCCTTGTTTTTGTTTTATATATTATTTTTTAACTCTTGTTAATATTTTATTTGACTCTCTCTCTCTCTCTCTCTCTTTTGTGTTCTCTTTTCATTTTCATTTCCATTTAGATTGTTTTGATTTTGTTTTGCCTCTCACTATCGCACTATGGTGGTTGTTGTTGTTTTTGTTTCAGCATTCATTCGATTTTATTGATTTTCTTATTGGAATAATACAATCCCCCCTTCCACACACCCACAAAATATTGATATATGAATATGAATATGTGCATATGTCTTTGCTTAATATATTCATAATTGTATGTATGTGTGTGTGTGTGTGTATGTGCGTGTCGTGTGAGTGTGAAACTTCATTTCGTTATGTTCTGCCAATTAGTAAAAGTTTCATATTGCATTGCATACTTTCAGGCGTGAAAATAGCCTTTGGCTATAAAATGTTCTAGAGAACTTTGTACTTGACTGAATCTGCTTGTTCTCCTTTTGGTATTTGATATTAGAATCTGCTTGCCTAACAATAAATATTCTTTTGACCCCTAAGCGTATCTTTATTGGATTTTTTTTGTTTTTTTTTTCTTACCTTCTCCATTTTTATCTACTCGTACAACATTGCTAGGCAATAGCCACCTTGGGGCTATAGATTTTTCTACAATAAGCTTGTGTGTGTGTGTGTGTGTGTATGTTTATGCAAATGGCAAGCAAACCAATGTGAGATAGACTTTTTGTTTTTGTTGTTTGGAGTTTGTAGTATGTGTAGTTTCAAAATGAGATCGTCCTTCGTGTTGATTTTGTTGCCATTTCCTTGGCATAATGCTGTGCACACCTTACAACTCCTTAATGTATTGTAACATTTGCAGGTTGCAATAAGAAATGGCATCGCATCGCAGTAGCAGCTTGCGGCTGTAACTTTGGTTGTGTATCTTCCTTCCGTTTTACCATATTTCCTTTTGGATCACTTTTGTATTCTAGGCATATTCATTGGTATGTATTGTATTTTAGTTTAGTTTTGTTTAGTTTAGTTTGGTTTGGTTTGGTTTCATTGGAAATTTCACACTTTCGAATGCAATAAAAGACAACAACAACAACAACAAGAACTATAACTGAGAACATAAAATAATCCACCAACAACAGACAACGGAAAATGTGCCTCGGGTTCAATGTGCTACTGAAACTATATTTGAATATTAGCTTTGTATGCCTGACTGACTGCCTGCGATTGCCTGCCTGCTTTCGATTGCCTTTGTTTGCTCCTTATACAAATACACTGAAATACATCGATGCATTTGCCATAATGGTCGCGCGTATCTATTGAGTATGCATTGTGTGTGTTTAAGATACTCAAACAAATTTTCTATGCATAAACATATTGAAAATTTCATTTGGTGATTTCAATTGTATTTTTTCTTGATTTTTGTTTTTATTTTTATATAGAAAATTATCCTTTTATGGTGCGGGAGAATACTCTTTATAATTTTATAGGATGTACTAGATTACACCGATGTGTTTTCATGTTTTCTCAACACGTATTTTCATTATTAACATTTAATTAATCAACTTGAATAGCATGAAGGTATTTCTCGAAGAACCGACGTGAATTGGCTACCAAAATGGTGTCATTGAACATAATTGGGGGTTTCTTGAAGAATAAAATTTATGTTTATCACCTCATAGACAACATCATCGAGCAAATATCACGAATTGTAAACCATCATCATTTTGCAATAAAGTTGTTCACAATCTTGATAAAATATTGACAGCCTGCCGAGCTAGGAGAGGAGGTCACTTGAATGATATTTTTTTCATTATTAACCAGAAGTAAAGTACTTTAATTACCAATAAAAATAAATAATGATTTCTCTTTTTTTGGTGAAGGAAGTTTTCTTTATATGTAAATTACGTTTCCTTGCACTGATAAACGTTCAAAAAAATATAGATAGATTCTTGTTATGTCAAATGGGAGAAAACTTCATTTGGAATTTCAGTTTAATTTTTTTTTTGATTTTGTTTTTGTGCTATTTCAATTCTTATAAAAATCCTTGTATTTTATAATACAAAAAGATGAAGGAAGATGCATGCATGGCTAAGACCTTCTTTTACAATTTATTTGATTCATCGTTAATTTTCTCTTAAAAAAATATGTTTTTTTTTTTGGTGAAGGTGAAGTCTTCTTTATAATGAAATATCCTTTTTTACAAGCTAAGTAAGTAAGGATGATAAAGCATATTGAGAACACACCATTTGAAACTTTAATCTTTGATTTTTGTTCCTCTGATTCGATTTGCATTAAAAAAAAGTAGTGAAGACTCTTCTCTATAATTTTATATCTTTTTCTATTTTGCATAAGTTGAAGGAAAAGTGAAGGAGAAGCTGCAATGGCCACAGGATGGATGATCTACTCATCGAAGCTTAACTCTTACTGCTTAACGCTTGGCTTAACTCTCTCTAAAAGCAACTTCGCTTGACCAAAGCACAGCATAAGAGAAGAAAAAAATAACATCAAAAGAAAGAAAGAAAGAAAGAAAGTATATACAGAACTGAACAGAATAGTGAAATACTTAAGTTTATTAGTTTTCATTCGCACTTATTCTTATCTCTTTCTTTTCTCATACACACACAATTTGCCTCTTTATTTTTTCTTGGATTTTTCTGCCTTTTTATTAGTGAAAAATCTCCAATTGAATGCCACTGCCGCTGCCGCTTTGCCAAGTTTTTCGCATAATGAACTTTTATTGTTTTGATCCTTGGTAATTAAAAAGTTTCTTCTTCTGTTACTTGGACTACTTTAGTTGCGTATGAAATAGAGAAAAGTGCTTAAGGGGCCCATCCGTGAAAACCCCTTTTATTTTGGTTCAGTTGGTTTTGTTTTCAGGTGGATTACATTGAAGGTATCTAGAACTGGGTCGTCGTCGTCATCGTCATCGTCGTCGTCGCTATTTCGTAGCAAGAAGTTGATGTTGGTCTACGGAATGTCAAGTGTGGCAGTTTATTAGTCAATCAGTCTGTCGGCTTTTTGGTCTGTAAGTCATTTGCTGCTTCACTTTTAATTATAGTTTTTTTTTTTTTTTTTTACTTCGTCAAGTTTTTCTCTTCTCTTCATAAGCTTGTTGATGTCTTTTGATGAGTTTCAAAGTAGTCAGTTTATTGTTGTCTTTGTTTGAAGTTCTTGTCTTTGATGTTCATATTCTTTGCTGTTGTTGTTGTTGTTGTTGTTGTGTGATAGAGAAACTCCTTGAAAATGTCATCAAAATGAAACTAAATTATATTATGTAGGGCAGTGTCACGCAAGTTAGTTTCTTATCTTTTGATTTGACTAAACTAAGCTTCCAAGGATAACGACTTCATTTCACTACTCGTTACAAAGAGGTAAACTACTTGGTAAGCTTAGTTAGTTAAACCTTGTTAAATTGACATAATTTTACTATAAAAAAAAAAGATACCATCTAGAAACAAGTTAAACACAAGTTTGATTTTATCCTTCAATATCCTTGTTTATTTAAGTTTTACAAAACAATTTAAGTAAAACAATTTTCTTCAAATGATAAAATGAAACTGAAAACTAAAATCTAAAGAGAATATTGAGGATAAAACAGAGTAAAATAACGCGTTTTATTTGCAATACTTTATAGAAATGGGAATTGTTGATGCTGATGGTGATGTTAATGGGGTGGGGGTGGGATGTGGATAGAATAAAGAGAGCGATCAAAATATTGTATGGCAAAGCATAAAATTCGAATAGAAAACGTTGTTGTACATACAACACACAAAAAAAAAAAAAAAGATTGAAATGTTGACGCTATTTTGTCTGTGCCCCTCAAGCGCTTTGAACATGTTTAGCTTCTGGTTTCATTTGGTTTGGATTGAATTGGTGTGTGGGCGTAAATCTGGCTCCTTCCTGACTATATCTCCTCTCATACAATACTATTTTGTTATTTATATCTCTTGTGTAACTCATGGGAATAATGCTGCTAACCGACATTTACGCTTAGGGGACAACAAATTCTTGTCTACAAAGCATATTTCTATTTCAAGCTACTTGTAAGTACTTGTGTGCTGTATGAAAGTTTCCACAAAAATAGAAGCAAAAAGGAGTAAAAACATATATATAGGAAACAGGAATGTGAAGAACTGCAGTTGCTGCTTGACTTAGTTAGAAATTACATAGATGGGGTATTTCTTCCAAATGCAACTTTCTTATTTGCTCAGAATTATTATGTATTTAACTAGAAGGCATATTAAGTTTAATCAAAAGCTTGAAACAATATAAATATTTCTCAAATAAACTCGTTCATTAAATTCTTTTTAATTTACATTATCATGCCAATCATGAAAATTATTTCTTTTACACCTTGAAAAGTTGCTCCTAGGAAAAGATGGAATAAGTCTAATTAAAGTCGATTACAAAGTTATCCGATAAATGGAAAAATGCAAAAATCAAACAAAATGCCTAATTTATCATTTATTATCTTTATGACATAAACAAATTTGAAATAGAAAACGAATACTTTTTGAAAATAGATTACCGTCCTCCTCTGGTCATATCTCATGAACCGTAATAGCTAGAGAGTTGAAATTTTCACAAAATGTTTAGTTCTATTCGGGCATCAGCAACAAAAACAAAAACTAAATTATTTTCGAAAACTTAAAGGGGCCCCCATACAAGAATAATTTTGGTTTGTATGGCAGCTATACGATTCAGTAATCACAAGAACTTGAAATTTGGATAGTTAGTGGCTTTACATCAGAAACTTTTAGTGTCGAAATTTCAGTTTGATCAGACCTCTAGGGAAAGTACCTGCCATACAAACCCCCATTAAAATTCAGGTTCTTATTAGAAAAACTTTTTTGTTTTTTGACTTATCGAACTGAAATTTAGACACTATAATTTTCTGATATAGGCTCGAGACATCTGTTGGAATCAGCTAAATTAGTCAACTAGGATGGGTACCTCCCTTACAAACCCACCATTAAAATTCAGGTTCTTAAGAGAAAAACTTTTTTGTGGACTATTGAACTGAAATTTACACAATATAAGTTTCTGACATAGGCGCGGTATATATGTTGGAATCAATCAAATAGGACCACTAGGGGGAGTACCTCTCATACAAACCCCAATCTGGGACGGAAATCTCCGTGTACGAGTTTGACTCACACTTGGCTTAATTTGCTAAACAAATTATGATTTTATTTTTAATCAAATTATGTTTATCTTAAAACCATGCGAATAAAACCATCGGACAACCGGCAAAACATTGTTGATCTATTATTATTGTTCTATGTTTTATTGATATAATGAAATCACCTGAAAATCTTATAAAAATCTCTCACTTTTTAAAAAATATACCAATTTTATTTTTGTATAAAAAATTATGCTGAAGTTAGGAAGAAATTTTGATGACATACAATACTTAACATAATCGAGAAGTAGCTTTGGGATATTAAAGGTGGAACGACTTTTAGATAATCTACAATATTTATTTCTTTTTTTAATATACATTTTTTTTTTTTTGTTAATAGTTCAAATTTATTTTTAGTTTCTTATATTATGACTAACCTAATCCGAAGCTATGATCTTCAATTGACTATATTCTGCGGTAAGGAAGATCTTAGGGGTGCAATCTCTTGAGCCCCCGTTTTATTTGAGAGTTGTCGGTAAGATTTATGTTCAAGTTATTGGTAAGGAGGATGAGCCTTTCGTTGTGCTTTCTTGTGCTGTCTCTTCCATGACTGTTGACATCAGGTGATCTTTGTGAATATGTATTCCTTTTCTTTGACAACAACAGGATAACTTTGTGAATATCCTTAGCATTTCCTACATTATTTCCATGTTGATTTTGGCTGCTGTTCCCCATAGATGAATGCCATAAGTCCTCATAGGCTTGAGTTTGACTGAATCTGGATCTTCGGCCTAACAACCATGTATTCTACGCGTTTTCAAGTCTAGTCATGTGCTCTTCCCAACAATCTATGCCCAGTATAGAGGTGGTTCGAATTGTATGTCATTGACCAAACCTTATTATTATTATTATTATCGGATGTAACTGCTACACAAATAATGATTTCGATTGTAGTATAATTTTATTTATTGTAAAAAAGGTATAAACATTTATGTGAAATCCGATTCTCATTTTCTCATTTTTTATTTCTTTTTCATTTAAGCTAAACTATGAAGGAATTTCTATTCTATTTTCATGGGGATTTCTTGTTCTAAATTGTTTGTTCATTTATTCGGTCGTTCGTTCTTTTTATTCTTTTAGCTTTTTCTTTTCTTTATTTTATCTGCACATAGTGTAGTGTAGTAGAAGACACTTTCGCTCCCATGCCACATGGTAAATGCCCCAAAATGCTGCTTTCTGTGCTACCATTTCATGCTTCATGCGCATCATGGTTGTGTTGTATTGTGATTGACTGACAGTCATAAGCAATTCAATGCACGCGTTGTTGCTTCCTTACTCATTCTTTCAATGGCATGATTGACTTCAATGAATCTACGAATTGATTGACTGACTGACTGATGGATTGATTCATTTATTGTATGAATGAGTGCTTGTCGCACTGATTGCTGCATTTATAGAGTAAAGTGTGACAGAGTGATAGAGTTGTGTTTTTTTTTGTTTGTTTATGCGAGTCTCAAGTGAATTTTTTTGATGCTGCATTGTGTTTTTGACTCTTATTACTATCTATCTACTTATATGTCTGTCTGTCTATATGTTTTTTAGTATTGAGATTTAAAAAAGTAGCAACAGCAAATCATCATCATCATCTTCAGTTAAGTACGTTTTATTAAGATTTCAATTGTTGTCTTCTATTTTAGCTCGTTTACTGATTACTTTTTGTTTTTTTTTTTTTTATAGAACACAATAGAAACCTAGCTGCAGGAGAAATGAGAGACGAGACTAGGGAGAGGCGTTTGGTAGAAATTTCTGGAACATTTAATCGAATTGACATAGTTTACTTAAACAATAAAGAAGATTTACAAAGTATACTAAACAAAACAAAACAAAGCAAAAAAAAGAAAAAAAGAATAGAAAAGTGTTTTTAATTAAATGAATTTGTTCTATGGAAAATTCTGAAAATGTTTACAATGCGCTTTGCTTATAGAGAGGAGTGATGGATGATAGTAAGGAGGAGAGATAAATAGATAAAGATAGAGATAATTGAATAAAAGCGCATGATTTTAATTAATGAACATCTCTTTCTTCTTACTCCTTTTGTTTTTTGATGATTTATCTCTCCTCATTTCATTCCTTTTCTTTTTTTTTTTTTTCAATTTATATTTAGTGAAGTGTACAAATATTGACTTTAAATCAGTCAAAAGCGCACTAAATTTACATGTACTGATATCCCTATGTAAACATAGTAAAAACACAGAAAGATGGGGCAGTGAGAATAGAGTAGAAGAGTCACTTGAAATACATTTTATCCTTTCATAGTAGAGTCAGTTAAAAGTGTGTGTGTGTGTTGTTAGTTTGAAGAGGAAAAAGAAACGAAATTTTCAATATGTTTTTCTTTATTAAACAAACATCATATCGGCGGTCCTCCCTCACAGTCTTTTTTGCTATCTTCCCCCTTCCCATGTGTCTATAAAGCCATTTAATAGAATTTTAAAATTGAAATATTTTCATTAATTTTTCGATTTTTTGAATGAATTTTTTCGCCCCCAAAAAATTTTAAAAACCAAAAATTCAAAAAGGGAAAATATTTATGAAAAAATAATAAAATATTTAATAAAACATTAAATATTTACCAAAATTGAATTGAATTTTCTGAAATTTTTGGTCAGAGTTTCTCTTTATATTAATTTTTTTTTTTTTTATTTTGGTTTTTACATTTTCTGCATTTGGAAATATTCCATTTCATTTAAAACACGTTCAAGTGGATCCTCCTATTCATGTCCATGTTTTTGTTATGAACTTTTTATTTTGATATAATTTCGATTCAATTCTTTTTCTATTTACTTACAGAAAATCCTATATATTCCCTCATTGTATTGTATCACTCTCCGTGTGTCTCTTCTCTGTTATCTCATGTGTGTAGTTTGGTTAGTTTTAGCTTGAATTCAGTTGCTGCTGCTGCTGCTGCTTGTTGTTGTTGCATGTTTTCAATATAAATATGAAATTGTTATGTTGTGTTGAACAACAACAAATTCTGTTCTCTATCTCTCCCTGTTTATTATAATTTCTCTACAGGAAACTTGTGTGTGTCATAATTGCATTTACTCCTTGTAAATTTATGCAATATACATGGACTTCATGGTTGATGCATGCAATAAAAGTAGAATCAAATAAAGTTGATATTGAATGAACACATTTGTATCCTTTGCTTGTTTGCTTGCTATCCTTTTATGTTGGCATACCAACGAATCGAGATTCCTTGCATTGATAATATGATCTCTCTAGGATGTTGCCTGCCGTCGTCATCATCATCATTATACGTTCGTTCGAACATTCACTTATTGAATTTTAGCATATTGCGTTATGCACATTGACCACATTCCATAATAAGCAAATCCATAACTACCATCTACCATCCATACAGTTGGAATACATGACATTGCAAGACTAAATTTTACGAGGTGTGGTTATTAAATTATAAGATTAATGCTAAGGCTTCATTATGTACAGTCGAATCGCGATAATTCGTACCTCGATAAATCGAAAACCTCTATAATTCGTAACAAAGTGCTGGTCCCTTGAAAAAACTTCGATAATTCGTAAAACTTTCATACGTTTTGGTCCCCTCG